>CAUVYM010000166.1:0-103046 GCA_963556165.1 Tipula helvola
AATAATTAAAACATTAACACGATCGGCCTTTAATGTTAAAAAAGTTCTTTCTTTATTTCAACCAAAACAAAACGTTATAATTCTGATAAAAACTCCGTTGGTAATATTTATGTGAATATGGAATTATCCAACGGCTTATAGCTGATTGCCCTCTTATTGCTAGTGGCGATGTGGTTTGTGTCCTGGACGTCGTGCGAAGATTGTTGTTTTTTTTCTCTGTGTTAAAAGCTTTTATACCAATCGATTTGTTTTCTTTGCATTAGCTAATCGATCGGCAAAAATCTGAAACTACTAACACATATATTTTCCCCACTAATCAATCCTACTCTGACCGGCGGATAGATGGCATTGTTGCCCGCTGAGGTGAATAAAAGGAGCAGATAATTCGGGGCTACTCTGTCATTAGCTGTCAAATTTGTCATTCTTAATTTCTTAATTTAGTTAGTAGGTATGTCGTGCAAATGCCAAAACGCCACATCACCCCCTTACCAGCGAATCACCGATCAGTGATAACGCATAGCGTGTTGGTATTCTTGTGTTTCTGCCGGGTCTTGTGGTTACCGTTCTCGGCAGCTTGACGGTTGTTGTTGGATTGTCGCTCGACTTGCTGCTGGATGATGACGGTGCTGATTGGTCTACTACTCTACTAGATTGAACCGTACTCTGTTTGTCTGTGCTTGTCCGTCAGTCCGTTTTGTTGGTGTAGTCAAGTGGCGAGTTGTTGTGTTTGTTGTAGTTCCGTTGTGCGTCTCCGTTGGTGTGCTATGGTCTGGTTGTGAATTGTCTCGTTCGTCTTCTGTAAAGCACGGTTTCAATCGGTCGACCGACACTTTGCAGTGCTTACCTTTAACTAGCAGTGTGAATGTTTTTTTCGTCTCTGTTAACCACTGGAAAGGGACCATCGTATGGAGGTTACAGAGATCTTCGTAAGGCATCCGCACGGACGAAAACATTCGGGCACGAATTTAGCTCCGTCGCTACAAATATTTTTCCGGCACAATGCCGCGAAGGTGGTGGTGGGCGAATTTGGTCGAAATGTTTTCGCAATTCCTCCATGAATTCTGACTGGCTAGCGATGCTAGTGTCTTCGGAAATCAATTGGCCAAACAACAATTCCGCCGACGTCGTCTTAAAATCACCCCGGTAGGTTGTTCGAAACCCCAGGAGCACTGTGAGCAGTATACGTGCCCACTCTTATCTCTGGGGACACATTATAGCTGCCTTGAGTGTTCGGTGGAATCTTTCGATTGCGCCGTTGGACTTCGGATTGTATGCTGACGTTCGTTTGTGAACGAAACCCAGTAGCTTGGCGAACTCATTGAATAACTCAGATTCAAATTGCGCCCCCTGATCCGTAACTATGTTTAGGGGCACCCCAAACCGGGCAATCCAGTTACCGTATACCGCCATAGCGACGGTCCCCGCTCTGATGTCCGGCGTTGAGATGACCTCTGTCCATCGGGTGAATCTATCTACCAGGGTTACGCAGTAGCGCTGCCCCTCCGATATTGGTAATGGACCGATTATGTCCAGGTGCAGTTCCTCGAAACGATTTGCGCCTGGTGCATACTTTCCCGTCGGACTTTTTGTGTGCCTCGCGACCTTTGCTTTCTGGCATGCTAGGCAGCATTGGGCCATCTGTTTCACTCCTCTTTTTTCCCCGTTCCAAACGAATTGCTCTGTGATGGCTTTGACGGATGCTTGCACCCCTGGATGTGACAGGTTGTGTACCTCCTCGAACACCATCTTCCTGAAGCTCGGCGGGATGTTCGGGCGAATTTTCCCGGTGGATACATCGCACAGTATCGTTCGTCTGGATGCGAACGTGACTGGTACTTCCTTGAACTCCAAATCTGAGACCATTTCTCTAAATTGCCTAAATCCCTCGTCGGATTGCTGTGCTTCGGCTATTGCTGCGTAATTAATGGATTCCCCGATTTCTAGTGGTTCGATCCGTGACAGCGTAGCGGCTACCACATTTTCGCTGCCCGCTATGTGTCTGATATCAGTCGTAAATTGTGCGATGAAATCTAAGTCACGAAACTGGCGTGGCGAGGCCTTAGCCGGGTTTTGTGTGAACGTGTAAACTAGTGGTTTATGGTCCGTATACAGCGTGAAAATTCGCCCTTCGACCATATGACGGAATTTCTCTACCGCGGAATATGCAGCTAGGAGCTCCCTGTCATACGCACTGTACCTTTGTTGTATTGGGCTCAGCTTGGCGGAGAAAAATTGGAGGGGTTCCCATTTGATCTCGTGTCCGTTTCCGCTCTCTTCGCTCTGCTCAAGGCGAGTTCCGCGGAGGACGATGGGTGGCTCAACAACTTAGCTTCGTAAAGTTGTTTATTGGACAATTCGAACGCTTGTTTCGACTCTTCTGACCATTCCACTGCCCTTCAAATACTCGTTGAGTATTGCCTGGTTACGGGCCGCGTTGGGCATGAAGGGTCTGTAGAAATTGATCATGCCTAGAAACCTTCGTAGCTGGTTAATCGTTTTCGGTAGTTCGTGTCTGGATATATCGTCTACTCGCTCTGGAAGGGATCGGATCCCTTCTGCCGAAACCGCGTGTCCTAGAAATTTTTCCTCTGTCTGGGCGAAGTGACATTTATCGATATTGATATTTATCCGGCGTCGCTTAATTTTGAAAAAATTATTTCTAGGTGTTCAAAGTGTTGCTGAATATTCTGGGAAGCTACCAAAATGTCGTCTAAATAAATAAAACAAAAATTTAGGCCCTGAATACCGAGTGCATAAATCTTTGGAAAGTACTGCCCGCGTTCCTTAATCCGAGCGTCATGCGCGTAAATTCATACAGGTCGAATGGCGTGGATATGGCTGTTTTTGGTATATCGCAGTCTTTGATGGGTATTTGATGGTATGCCCTCACTAGGTCGATCGTAGTGAAATGGGTTGTTCCCCATAGTTGCTGCGCGAAATCGTGGATGAATGGTATGGGGTATCTGTCGGGTATCGTCACGTTATTCAAACCGCGATAATCCCCACGTGGTCTCCATTCTCCGTTTTTCTTGGAAACCAAGTGCAACGGACTCGCCCACGGATGATCTGAACGCCGACAGATACCTTGCTTCACCATGTATTCGAACTCTTTTCTTGCGGTTATCAGTTTTTCGGTGCTTAGTTTGCGGGTTTTTGCGAAAACTGGAGGTCCGCGAGTAACGATATGGTGTGTAACAGGGTGTTTTGCGGCTGGCCATGACTATCGTTCGCGCGTAATCTTCTTATACTACTCTAGAAGGTGGACAACGCGCTGATTGATATTGACTGCATTGATCACTCGGATGGTTGGTACCAATACACAAGTTTTTGTGGCTAACGCGAAAAGTGACGTCAACGGGTCGAGTAACCGACTGTGCTGGATATCGACCAAGAGTCCTGACTGAAGAAATCCGCTCCTATGATTGCCATCGTGACCTCGGCTATAACGAATGTCCAAGTAAATTGTCGGCGAAGACCCAAATCCAGATGGATCCGTTGTTCGCGAAACGTTTTAACGATGGACCCGTTTGCCGGAAGGTGAAATCCGGGTTGGGCTTCCTGTGGTCGGCTTTGGTGTGGGTGTGTCTATTAAATAGGTAGTGAGATAGGTGACGATTTATCGAAAATTTTGAGGCGGCAATTAACTTGCGCTCCGTCGCATGCCGCTGTTTGCGCCGGAGGACTTAATTTTTTGCTTTGAACTCCTCCCACTTAGGACAGTTTGTCTTGCAGTTCCGTGCAGCCTCCTGGAATTTTGTGTAGTAAAAACACAGTCGTGGGCTGTCGTTACTGCCGTCCCTATTGGTAGGTCGCGCTGGCGTGGGGTCACGACTCGTTCTCGGTCTGTTTCGAGATTTACTTCTCGACTGGTTCCTGACTAGTTGTCGGTCCATGCTCTCCAACCGTCGCATGATTTCGCTAATTTGGGGCTGTGGCCATCACTTGCGTCTGTGTCATGGTCTCCAAAACCCTATCGGTCAGTGTGGCTAGCTGGGTGGCAGTCAATGCGTCGGCAGTCGTAGCCAGCACCTCCTGTACCCTGTTCGGCAATCGTTTCAACCAGATAGTTTTAATGAACTCGTCGCTGACGGTCTGGCCTCCATTACTCTGTAACTTGCGCAGTAGCTGAGACGGCGTCATGTCCCTAAACGAGTTGATTAGTGGAGCAAATAATCTCACTGGGCTTGGTTTTTTTTTAAAATATATTTTGAAGCTTCTGACCAACAAATCGATTGGTATAAAAGCCTTTATCAACAATAGAATTACAGCGGTTACAACAATCTTTGCACTTACCATTGGTTGCGCTCCTGCGTGATGACAATGGAGCCTGATTCCTCAGATGCTGGTGTGCGGACTGCGGTTGCGATGGCACTTACCATTAAGGCCTTGGATTCTCGTTCCCAAGACGTACTCCGATGGTGATACTCCTGTGCGGACTACGGTTGCAGCGGCACTTACCGTTAAGGCATTGGGTCCTCGTTCCCAAGATGCATTCCGATGGTGAGAATCCTGTGCGGGCCGCGGTTGCAGCGGCACTTACCGATGTTACCTTCGGTCCTCGTTCCACAGCTTACTCGTGTAATGATACCAGGGTGCGGACTGCGGTTGCAGTGGCACTTACCGTTCGTATCTGGTGGACTGCTTCTTCGTTAAATAAGCCGGCCCTTGCTCCCACGTCTATGGCTGCTCCTGTTTAACGGATCTGGTTGCGTCAGATCACGTCGGGGTCACCAATTTATAGGGGATGGCAGATAGTGCTTTGCTCCATAAAGTTTTTTCTGTAGGAGTCTGCGAGGCTTACGCAGGAACCATATATGGCGTGGGCTGCGGGCAACAAATAATTAAAACCTTAACCACTTATATCTTCTGTCTCAAAATCCGCTTCAGAGCTATTGGCATTCATCATGTGTTCAAAAAACTTCTTGTTTGTTGTTCAGGATCAGAAGCTGAAAAGAGAATATAAAAATTATATTTATTATTATTATTATTAAAGTAGTATATAGTACAGTTTATACTTATCTTATAACATTTTTCTTTAATTGTTCATCAATTTGCCTAAAATTAAATTTATATATTTTATTATTTTGTATTATTATTATTAAAACTTTATAATTAGCCAAATTAACATTACCTACTGTCAATAACATTTGACAGCTGATCATTGTTTTTAATAATTTGCCATAAAGTTTCTTTGTACGTATTATATTGCCATCTATGATTGGGCATATATAACTAAAGTTAATTTTATTCTCCATATTTTATTCGAAATAATGGTGAAAGTCAGTTGGCGCTTTTAATTTTATGACCAAATGACTTAACAATTTTTTGATCGGTCACTTTTTTGGCGAACGAGCTGCGAACATCATCATTTTTTTGAAATCACGATTTATTGAAATTATAAATAAAAATTTTTTGGATTATAACGTTTTGGAAAAATAAATTGTTTTCATGTTTTTTTAACATCAATTATCTGATAAATACATCCGCACATTTTTCTGGTCCTTCGAGCCGGATGCTGTTATTGATCCAGTTATACAAAAATCCAGAGAAAACACATTAAAAGGGAAACATCCAGAAATATCCAGAAACAAGAAAACGCATTGAGTATAATTTTTTTTTATTTTATTCTATCACTATACAAAATTTATTTCATAAACTTTAATTTGAAAATATATAATTTAGTTCAATAAACTATATTCTTGAATTTTATTATAAACGATACTTACTTATAATTTTGTCGAAAATCGCACGGTGAAAGTGTATTATCTAAACCAAGTGAAATTAAATGAAAAGTGAATTAAATCTGGTACAAACATTGGTATAGTGTTTAAAATCATATTAAAATTATACTCCAACTTTGAACGGTTTTCTTATTCCCACGTGTTATTATTTTTTTTTTTCGTGACAAAAGTTAACTAAATTGATCGAAATGGAAGCTCTAAAAGGAAAGAGAACCTATATTAAAGGTCAAATTACGCGAATTCAGAATTTTGCTCGAGTGATTAAAGACGATGTAAGCGTAGATGAATTGTCTGTTAGATTGGAGAAAATTCATCAGTTATAAATAAGGATTTCGTTGATGTTGAGTACCAAATGATTGAACTGTCTGATGTCGTACAAACTGATATAGAAACAGTCGATTCCCAATACTATTCGGTAATTGCCAAACTACAATGCGCTATACGAAAGAGGAACTCACTGACTCCATCTCCGCCAAACCTAGATCAAACACTAAATGTTCCGCAAACGCCAACTAGCGATTTTCGATTACCGCGTACTAATATTCCACCTTTTGACGGAAATTATAAAGAGTGGCAATCGTTTTTCGACCTTTTTGGTTCAGCAGTGCATGAGAATACAAACCTTTCTCCCGCGCAAAAGTTCCAGTACCTCAAATCTTCTCAATAAATGATTCAAATTATATCGAGGCGTACCAAAAGCTATGCAAAAGATATGATAAAAAACGTTACATAGTAGAATCTTGCATCCAAACCTACTTCGATCAACCTACAATATCGCAAGCAACTTCACACAACATAGCACAGTTACACGATACATGCGATGAAGTCGTGGCCTTAAGGCTCTTGGTTCAGCAGCACAGAGTAGAGATCCGTGGCTCATCTACATTGCCACACAGAAGATGGATCCCGGAACCAGGCAAATGTGGAAGTTGGAAACATCGGAAGAAGATTATCCAAAATTTGAAAAACTCTTAGCAGTTTTGAATAAACGAATGGATACGTTACAAGGTATAGATAGCTCCAAACGGCATTCATCTTCTTCAGAATTAGAGAGCCACAGTGGTGGCTGGCAACGCTATCGAGCACTACTTGACTCCGGGTCGCAAACGTCCTTTGTAACAGAGGAGTGTTTTCAGCGACTTGGACTGAAGATGGAAAACGGGAGAATTTGGATTCAAGGTCACAATGATGTGACTTCTGGAATGTCGAAAGGTGCGGCAACCGTAAGCATCAAATCTAGATTTAAGAATGACACTTACAAAGCAATCACGAAAGTATTGATAGTCCCAAAGATATCATCGTATCAACCGTCAATTAAGGGACCAAGGGATTTGAAAGGTTTGAGCAATTTTAAGCTGGCAGATCCAAATTTCAACAAGGAAGGCAAATTGGATATTCTGATTGGCAGTGATTTATTCATCGAACTAATTTGTGAAGGCAAAAGGTATATTCCGCAGTCGAAACTAATTGCTCACAACACTAGAATAGGATGGGTGATAGCGGGGACGCCAATTCGGACCGAAGTTGGCAATCAAGTAGTTCCAGTCAATCTCCATTTGGATATCGATTCAACACTGCGAAAATTTTGGGAGGTCGAAGAGATCAGCGTTTTCATTCTTTACACCGAAGAAGAACAATTCTGTCTCGAACACTACAATATAACAGTGGCAAGGAAGGTTTACCAAGCTTGGGAAATTCAAAAGCGATGGCGGTAAAACGAATGTACCACTTAGAAAGAAGATTCGCGCGCGACAGTGAATTCAAACATAAAATCGTTTGGTTTTCACCGCCGACGTAGAAAAAATGTTTCGGCAAGTTTGGGTGAATGAAGCGGACACCGAATACCAGAAAATCGTTTAGAGAAAAGAACCCCATGATGATCTACAGGGGTCTACAAGTTAAGGACCGTTACATATGGCACACCTTCTGCTCCTTTTCTAGCAACCCAGACGTTAAATAAACTTGCTTTGGATTACAAAACAAAATATCCAGAGGCTTCAAAAGTGACACAACGCGATTTCTGCGTTGACGATCTGATGTCGGGAACGGACGATCTGAAGAGCGCGAAATTGGTTGTCCAGGAGTTAATAAGTTTAATGAGTGAAGGAGGATTTAATCTTCGAAAATGGTCATCAAACAGTCCAGAACTTATGAAAGCTATTCCAGAAATACACCAAGATTCCACAAATTTGGATTTTAAAGATGAAACTAACGCGATTTATATACTTGGGGTAAAATATTCTACAAGAGACGATATTTTAAAATTTAAAGTAAAATTGGAAGATCATGAACTAACGAAGCGCTACATGTTGTCCGAAGCCTCGAAAATTTTTGATCCGATCGGCTGGCTGTCCCCAACAATAATCAAAATAAAAATTTTGTTCCAGAAATTATGGTTATTAGGTTCGATACCTGGGATGATCTTTTACCAGAACCAATTTGCCAAAGCTACACGGCCATCAGAAATAATTTAATAAAACTCGAGGACATCAGGCTGAATAGATGGTTGTATGCAGATGGAGAAGAAATAGAATTACATGGATTTGCCGATGCTTCAGAATTAGCATACGCAGCAGTAATTTATAGCAGAGTGAAAACGATTAATGGATACAAAACAAATCTTTTAACCGCAAAAACAAAAGTGGCACCAATTAAGGCTATTAGCATTCCACGCCTCGAGCTCTGTGCTGCAGCCCTGTTAACGAAATTAATGGTATCAATTTTGCAAGTATTCCAAAATAAAGTAAGCAGTTACAAAATGTGGATAGACTCCACGATTGTGCTTAATTGGATATCATCGTGTCCGAGAAAATAGCAAACATTTGTCGCAAACAGGGTCTCATTTATTTTGCAACACACCAATCGTAGTCAGTGGAGTCATGTTTCATCAACAGATAACCCAGCCGACTGTGCTTCGCGAGGATTGTTTCCAGATGAGTTGGTCGGATATCACCTGTGGTAGAATGGTCCAAGCTGGCTTAAACAAGAGGAAGTTGAAAGGCCAAGTCAGATGAATCACATTCCAGAGTTTCCAGAAGTCGCACTAAAAGAACAAAAAATTAATTCGTTGGTACTGATGAATGCAGATAATAGCAACGATTGGCTTGACAGACTCATTGAACGGTGTTCAAAGTTTTCAAAAATCGTATTTGTTGTTGCCCGAATTTTAATGCTATTTCGAAAAAAATCTTCGTCCGGAACTGCTGAGGAGCCAATTGTCCAAGCTAAAGCTGACGCATTCAATTTCGTGATGAGATGGGTCCAGAACAAATGTTTTGCATCTGAAATCAAAGCGCTCACCAATCTTAACCCAATTAGTAAAAAGTCGAAACTAACATCTCTTTTTCTCTTTATAGATGATAAAAGGGGTCATTACGAGTTGGAGGTAGACTATCTAACGCGAATGTTCCATATGACATGATGCATCCACTTATACTCCCAGCAAGGCATCATGTGACAATGTTAATTATCAGAGATGAGCATCTGAAACAGCTACATGCAGGTCTATCCATTTTGACGTCTACATTGAAACAAAAATTCCACATAATGAGATGTAAAGATGAGGTTCGAGCAGTTGTTGGAAGATGTGTCAAATGTGTAAGACTAAAGGCAAAGGTACAACAACAGCTTATGGGTCAGTTGCCGTCACACAGAGTAGCATATCATCGACCTTTCTATTCCACTGGATTGGATTATGCAGGGCCACTATTAATCAAGGCATCCAGACTGCGAGGTGCTAAAATTCTAAAATGCTATTTGGCACTTTTTGTATGTATGTCAACTAAAGCTGTACATTTAGAACTGGTTTGTGACATGACAACTGAGGCATTTCTAGCTGCTTTACGGCGATTCCATGCACGTCGAGGTATATGCGGCCACATCTACAGCGATAATGGGTCTAATTTCATAGGGGCACAAAAAGAACTACAACAAAATTTATTAATGATATCAAAGGACGAACAATTCATGCGATACACCACAATTAATAACATACAATGGCATTTTATTCCGCCAGCTGCTCCAAATTTTGGAGGTTTATGGGAAGCAGCAAAAGTGCTTAAGCTTCGCTTTGGTAACGCCTAGGCGAGATTTTGCAAATTTATTTGAAGGGTTGCCACACCTAATTTGTTTTAATTTTGCGTTGTATTTTCCGCATAAAATTTGTAGAAGTGATCCAACACCAAGCAGACCGACACTGCCGCCAACATTTTCGCTATTGGGAGGACAATCGTTTATTTTAGGTTGTGTAAGTTTAGTTGCGTAAAGTATTTTTGGCGTATTGCTCGCTTTATAAAAATCGCAATGCATATAACCAAGAATAATTTTAATCAACATTTATTAATAGTGTAAAGGTAGCCGAATTTGGGACTAATAAAATAAAAGTATGCAAAATTAAATTTATCATTTTATGTACTTCTTAAATTTGACTGTTCCTAAATTTTTCATTTGGTTACATTTTATATAAAATAACCAATTGAATAATTAAATTGATGCCTGAACATCGCTTAACAATTGCATGACTGCGACTGATCACATATTCAATCCAAGAAAGAAATTTACTAACATCTGTATATATACCAGGATATCTGACTGTGCCACAGCCATCGCCGAATGAAATGACGCCTGTTAATCGTTCTCCACATATTAGTGGACCACCCGAATCACCTTGACATGAGTCCCCTTTGTGTTTTGCTTCTGGATTTTCAATGCCAATAGAACCAGCACATATTGTCAAATTTGGTACCCTTCCTTTATATGAAGTGCTCGAATTACAAACTTGCCATGATTTAATTTCAACATCAGTTTTACGTAAAATGTTTGGCAAACAGTGACTGTATTGTTCCCTGAATGCACCCCATCCCGAAATTATACATACCGTTTTAATCTCAGGTGTCGATTTGGAAAGGGTTATTAATTTAACATAAGGAGTCTCCATAAATTTTGGATGGACTCGTATGACACCCACATCATTTGCCATAGTTCTCGGAACATAATCGGGATGAGTAAAAAATTCAGTTGGCTTTCTAGTTTGTCTTGAAAATGAAGTACCTTTAATTCTTATATCACCAGCAATTATTTTAAAATCCACAGTATCCAAAATTGTATAGATATTTGTTCTTGGGATTGCATTTACAAGACAATGGGTTGCGGTGAGAATATGATTCCAAGTAATTAAGCTACCACCACATTTTTGGTTGTGTTTCTCTTGTATAGATACGATTGATGGAAACTCTTTGTGTTTTGCTCGTGTTCCGTCAGTAATTAAAATAACGAATGGATCAGCGCATAAAACGGCAGCGAGATACGTTATAAAAACACAAAAAAATTTTGAACCAAACATTTTTAAGAAATTTTAATACACATCACATCAAAGACGTGATCGTGCATCAAATTTTTATGTATGACTGACATTTTATTGAATGCATACTAGATGTGCAGTGTTGACTAGTGTGAAAATAGGCACGACTATTGTAAATTATCTAAAAATTGGATTTCCAGTATTTCTTGTTGCCAAACGAAATTCATTAAATTTACAAACATCAGAAATTGGAGGATAAATTCTAAGTAAAGCAATCAAACTTTTCGCTGTTAGCCTTAAATATGCTGCCTACACATTTGAGATGATTACGATAAGGCGTATGACGAAGGCTATAACATTTTTATTCAGCTAACAAAAAAGTGGACTTCTACGAAACGATCAACAAGTCATTTATTCATTACAATTTATCACAACCAATTACCACAATGACTATTAAATGCAGTGATACATGCAAAAATTTGTCCTCTAAGGTAAATAAATACAACGCGCTGATTGATTGAAATATCTATCAGTTTTTTAAGTTTATGTAATCTATATCTATGTATATCTATATTGTTTTGTCCGGATAATTGCTATTCGACACTCCAAGAAATTAGAATTAATTTATCTCTGTATTTCTGCTTGTTATTGTCGCTCCTTATCCACTTAGAAGATTTTTCAATAAGATTTTTTAATGATAACACTAGATGCTTTCGCGTTGTATTCTGAATTTATTATAAATCGATGTCTTCTGATTGGATCACCGCTAATGGCCTTGAATTCATGATAGCCTCGATCTTGGTAATTAAAGTTGTAAATTCCTCTAGAGTAAGTATTGTATCACCAACAACCCTCCCTAGATGAATTTTAACCTGCTTGACCGCCGCCTCCCATATTCCACCCATATGAGGTGAACCAGGTGGGATAAATTTCCACTCAATTTTATGCTGCAATAGTGCCGCTGCGATGTCAGACGTCTTGGATTTCAAAAGTTGATATAACTCCCGCAAATGGTTGTTTGCTCCGACGAAGTTTGTACCGTTGTCGGAATACAATGTATGACAACTTCCTCTTATAGATATAAACCGACTTAGTGCTCCTAGGAAGCTGTCGGTTGTGAGATTACACGTAGTCTCTATATGTACAGCCTTCGTACACTAGCAAACAAATATGCATATGTACACCTTCATGAGTACCTGGCCTCTCCTTCTGGTTGGCTGCACCTTGAACGGTCCACAGTAGTCTACACCCACCTTATAGAATGGATGTACATATTGCACTCTTTCTATCTATTTGCCCTTGACTATCTAAAATCTGCGACGAATTATACTGGTGAGAAGACTTACTCCCGGAAGATTATATAATATATGCGCGCCTCTCACTAAGCATTTCACTGCATGATGGTTCATTGGTAATATAATAGGATGTCTTGCATTAAATGGCACACAAGAATTTTGGATTCGTCCTCCTACCCGAAGAATACTCTGGTCATCTATAAAAGGATGTAAACTTATTAGATTGCTTCGTTTTGGTAGCGTTCCGTGATTTTGCAATTCAATCATCTCTGCCGCATACTGAACTCGTTGAATCTCTCTTATCAGGATGTGTTCCGCTTGATCGATTTCTTTACGGATCGTGTCTCTCTCCCTTTGCCGGTTTTTAAGGTTGCCGATATATCTTCGTATGAGCGCTAATATCTTGGTCATTTTGTTGAAGCTTGAGTATCTGCTAAGGAAATTTTGCATAAAATCGTTCGACGCTACTACAAAATTTTCCGTCTTTGAAGGACGAAGTTCTTCAGTGGTCATAGTTTGTGTTCGTGTGTCCCTTGTTTGCATGACTTGAATCTGTTCAACATCGACTAACCATTGAAGTCCAAACCACCACAGCTTACTCTTGGTTAGTTCTATAGCATTTGTACCTCGGGATGCAATATCAGCCGGATTATCCTTGGATGAAACATGCCACCAGACCTCTCGTTTATATAGCTCGATTATTTCACTCGATCTGTTCAAAACAAAAGTTGTCCATCGTCTTGGATGTTCTGCTAACCAATCTAATACGATTTGTGAATCTGTGAACAGAGAAACATTAGTGATTTTCACAGTTAAGGACTCTTCCACCGTTTTCATGAGCTTTGTTAATAATAAAGCACCCATCAATTCCAATCGAGGTAGGCTAATCTGCTTCACCGGTGCTACTCGTGATTTAGATGTAATTATATTAGAAACTACACCGTGACCTGTATCCACCACAGCGTAAACAACGGCAGCATAAGCGTTTTCGCTTGCGTCGCAAAAACCAATCAATTTGACTTGGCTGCCTGATTGTATCCATCTTGGAATGTGAATAATGTGGGACTCGCATAAATCAACTTTGATCTCCATCCATGCCTTTAGGATATGTGGGGGAAGCTCATTATCCCAATTCACACTTTGCATCCAGAGCTTCTGGAACAGAATTTTCGCCTTTATTATTATCGGAGACAACCAGCCAAGCGGATCATAAATGCGACTCGCGTCTGATAATAATGTACGCTTCGTGTGTAGATTGCGATTCGGAATGTCAACCTTGAACTGGAATACGTCTTCAAAAGGATTCCATTGAAGATCTAATACCTTTGATGAATCCGTATGTTCTCCGATCTCCTTAACATCTTTCTCCATTGTGTTGTGAATAAATAATCGGAGTTCGTTGTTGTTTGTGAGAAACTTTCTTAGTTTGAAACCATGAACTCCTAGCGCGTTTGTTACTTGCTCTATTAATTTTTTGGCACATGGTATTGAACTTGCTCCGGTCATTATGTCGTCCACATACATGTCATGAAGTATGGCTTCTGCTGCTTCTGGCTGAGTTGTCTGTAGTTGCATACCTATGGCTGTGAAAGTTCGGGTTGCTAAAAAGGCTGCAGGCGCGGTACCATAAGTAAACGTTTTCAGTTCATATGTATCTGGCTGATGATTTGGACTGATTCGCCATAAAATATTCTGATATTTACGATCCTCTGGTGACACCCACACTTGTCGGTACATTTTCTCCACGTCCCCACATATCACAAACTCATGTTACCGAAACCTAACAAGAATATTGATAAGCGGAGTTTGTACAGTGGGGCCCACCATTAGAATATCATTCAACGATAAGCCTGTAGATGACTTGGTGGAAGCATCAAATACCACACGAAGCTTCGTGGTTAAACTGCTTGCTTTCAGTACTCCGTGGTGTGGTAGATAATATTTATTTTCTTTCTCGCACCTTTGCATTCGTACCATGTGGCCTAATTCCTCATACTCTTCCATGAATGTTTTATACATTTTGCCAAATTCCTTGTCTCGTTCAAACTTTCGTTCCATGGCTTTTAGACGGTTTAACGCAGCATTGTAAGTTGTTCGAAGCATGCTAGCTGATTGTTTGAATGGCATTTTTACTTCAAATTTATTGTCTTGCGCTTGCTTGGTCGTTGTAAGAAACAAATCTTCGCATTTTTGCTCTTCTGGGGTTTGCTTTATACATTTGGGAACTTCTTCTATTTCCCGAAACCTGCGAAGTGATTTATCGATATCCAATAATAAATTAAAATTCTTTACCTCGCTATTGGATTGCTATTGCGCTGATTCCGTTTTGCCAGCTGCTATCCAACCGAAAATGGTCCGTACCGCTCGTAGACCGCTTGGCAGTTGTAGGTTTTCCTTTTGTATTGCTTTAAAAAATATATCTACCCCTAGTAGTATATCAATGTGGCCGCGTTTGTTATGTGTTGGATCAGCCAAAAGTAATCCATTCAGCATTCGTAGATCTTCCTCTGCTAATGTGAAATCGCTGAATGTACCCGATACCTTAGGTATGATGAACGCTTGAGTAGTCAATGTAGTTTTACTGTCATTCGCTGCTATTATCAGATCAACTGAACCCTTGGTTGTTCCCACTCCAGTTTCGCCTAAACCTTTAACCAAAATTCTGGCATTTTTACGTTTGATGTTTAGATTCTGCATACACGCCTCTGTGATGAACGACTCCTGCGATGCCGAGTCGAGTAATGCTCGATAAGTCTGCCATTCGCCATTACCATGTTTAATTTTTACGAGTGCAGTTGGTAGTATTCCTCCTCGAGTTGCATGGATTGTAGCGTGTGCTAAACATCTCAAAGTTCCTCGATTAAAGACGAACGTTTCTTTGGGAACCCTAAATAATTGTGAGGCCGGTATCTCCCGAGGAGCAACTAACTTTAAAATTCGATCGATTTGGGACCAGGAGTATCAGTTACAAATTAGTGCGCTAATTATACCTACCATTTCTACCAAGTTACCGTCAACAAGTATTGAAGCTAGTTACCGTCAAATATCCAATTTATCCCTACCGCTCGCTGCGAGCATCAAGAATATTACAAACCAGCTCCGATCGACATTCTTCTTGGCTGCGACCATTGATTGACGGAAAAATTAGTTTAATTCCTAATGTTCTGATTGCCAAAAATACCAGATTCGGTTGGATAATTGGCGGGAACTATAATCAGGTATCCATTAATTCAAATGTAGAACCTTTGACCGTGTTACATATTCAGCCAAACATGGAGATCTGTAATCTAGAGCAGACCTTAAGGAAGTTTTGGGAAACAGAGGAATTACCAAATCAACATCATCTGTCCGATGAAGAACAAAGGTGTATCGAATCCGTGAAGGCGAAAGTTTCATTCATCAACGAGAGAATTGTTCTACCAATACCGTTCAAACAAAATCCACCGTTGATAGGAGAGAGTTATTCCCACGCACTAAAAAGGTTCCATGCTTTAGAAAGAAGATTGTCAGCTAACCGCGAATTAAATGATGAGTACACACAGTTCTTGAGAGAATATGAATCACTAGGACAAATGGAACTAATTCCTAAATCCGAAATATACACAAGCCATTTAACGAATTGTTCTACTTACCACACCATCCAGTTTTCAAGTAGTCGAGCAGCACCACCCGATTACGTGTCGTTTTTGATGCCTCCGCCAAATCTCAAAACGGCCAATCGCTGAACGATAACCTTCCAATTAAACCTACTACCATAAATTCGTAATTTCCGCCGACATAGAGAAAATGTTTCGGCAAATTCTCGTAAGTAAATCAGATGCCGACTACCAGAGAATATTGTGGAGGGAATCTCCTGATGCTGAAATAAACCACTATCGTTTATATACCGTAACATATGGAACCACAACCGCTCCATTTCTGGCTACCTATATGCACTTCAACTATTAGCAGAGAAATATGAGAAAGAACTCCCGATTGCCCCGGCTGTGCTCAGGTCGGATTTCTATATGGACGACCTTATTTCCGGCGCAAATACCCTGGAGGAAACAATAAATCTCCAAAGGGACCTAATTGCCCTACGGAAGAAAGGTAAATTTAGATTACGCAAATTTTCGGGAAATCATCCAGCTCTGCTAGATAACATTGACATCGAAGAAAGAGAGCTCTCGTCATGGAACATAACCGATGGGACCAAAATGATTTCAGTATTAGGTATAAAGTATCATCCAATTAAAATTTGTTTTCTTTCAAGATCGAGCTACCTGAAGTCACAAAGTTCACCAAAAGGATTTTTTTATCGGAGACGTCACGCATTTACGACCCTTTAGGGTTTTTGCCACCCGTAACCGTAGGCCTGAAAATCCTATACCAAAAATTATGGATTGCAGGGATTGACTGGGATGACGAGTTAACTCAAGAGTTACAGGAAGACTGGCTGCAGATAAGGAAGCAACTTGATCAATTATCCGAAATAAAAATTCCTAGATGGCTTTATACGACACAATCAGATATAGAATTGTACTGTTTCGCAGACGCATCCAAAGACGCCTATGCTGCCGTGATATACTCACGTACGGTTAATGATGGCACTGTAAACACTAACTTAATCGCATCCAAAACGAGAGTGGCCCCTATACCCAAACTGGAATTATGCGGTGCAACCCTACTAACCAGATTATTACGACTAACCATTGAGGCCTTAAAACTTAAAGAAGAACCCAAAATTTGTTTGTACACTGATTCTATCATACAATCACACTAAGTTCGTTATCCAAGCCACCCAAGGTATGGGAAACATATATTGCTAACCGTATAACATATACCAAGCATGGAAATTTCCGTGCATCATTCCACAATCAAAAATCCACATTCCGAACTATTACTAACTTTGCTAAATCGTATCTCCAATTTTCGTACAATGACGAATGTTTTAGGCTATAACCTGAGATTTATCAAACACTCACGAAACAGACCGTCGGAGAAGAAAGTTGAAATATGTCTATCCGTGTTGGAGTTTCAAGAGGCTCAACATTTTATTTTTAGAATGGTGCAAGCTGAGTCTTATGGACTAGAAATAAAACATTTAAAAAATAATCTACCATTACCGAAAAAATCTAATTTATTTTCTTTTCATCCTTTTTTAAATGGAAACGAGCTACTACGGGTTGGAGGAAGATTGAACCATGCAGACATAAATTATGATGCCAAACACCCTATTTTATTACCGATGAAACATCCCATTACCGAAATGATTGTGAGAGAAATGCATCATAAACACTTACATGCTGGATTATAACTAATGATGTCAACCATACGACAACAATTTCAAATACCCAGAGTAAAAACCCTGATACGTCAAATAATTCATAGATGTGTAGTCTGTCGTCGTCACAAAGGCCAGCAGCAACAACAATTAATGGGACAATTACCATAATATAGAGTTACCAGAGATGTCAAGCCATTCGTTCAAGTAGGAACCGATCTTGCTGAACCCTTTTTCTTAAAAACACATCGCAACCGAGGCGCTAAAACATATAAGGCATACCTGGTCATTTTCATTTGTATGGCCACAAAAGCAGTATCGCTCAAAATTGTCTCAGATTTGAGCACCACTACGTTCATCGCAGCATTGAAAAGATTTTGCGCCATACGAGGATATTGTCATGAAATATTTTGTGACAATGGCACGAATTTTGTCGGTGCTTCAAAGGAAGTTCGCGACTTGTACCAAACATTCACCAGCGAAGTCGACTTAAACAACGTTCAAGCCTGGTGTAGGTACCGAAAAATTATGATAATAAAATTTCATTTCATTCCTCCAGCAGCACCTTCATTCGGAGGCCTTTGGGAAGCCGCAGTGAAGTCCTGTAAATTCCACATTAGACGAATATTAGGAGAAACTCGTCTAACCTACGAAGAATTTTTGACGCTTATAAAACAGATCGAAGCGTTATTAAACTCCCGACCAATTGGAGATCTGTCTCCGGATTCTTATGATCCACTGACACCGGGACGTTTCATAATTACCAGAACATTACCAGAACCGAAAATGTTGTTCACAACATTACCAGAACCGGATTTAACACCTGTAAAGATGAATACCTTAACCAGATGGCAACTTACCCAACAAATCTACCAAAGCTTTTGGAATCGGTGGTCAAAAGAGTACCTCACGTCACTAAATAAATTCCAAAAGTGGCACGATCTAAATTCAGATTTTAAAACGGGCGACTTGGTGCTCATTTCGAACCAGGGTTTACCACCATCCAAATGGCCACTTGCTCGAATATCATCAGAACATCCGCAGGAGACGATGGTGTCGTTAGGGTCGTTACCCTGAAATTACCAAATGACACTGTTATGAAGCGACCGGTCAACAAATTGTGTCTGTTACCAACAATTCATCAAATAGATTGACTCTTTATTGAGTCTAAGGCGGCGGAATGTTTGATTTCAGCTGCACAATATCATTACAAAACTGAAATAATAATTATAATTTGTATATCTAAAAACCAATAGATTCGATGTTACCTCACCTGTCCTAATCCTAAACTGAAAATAGTAGTTTCATACTAAACGCCAATAGTTTATTACTTTATTTAGTTTATTAGTTACTTAAATAATCAATGATTGTTTCATAAAATCAATTCTGGGGAAGGTACTAAAAAATATTGTACGTATAAACTGATTTCCTTTGAAAAGTACTAGCGTTTTATATTTGAAAATAGCATCTTCTACAAGAAACAACCTTGGATTCAAATTATTGTACGTACAAAATTGCCTTAGTTTGAAAAAACTTCTTTTGTTTTTCGAAATGTCATTTTCAACCACAGTTCGCGGTAAAACGTATCGAAGTGGACGTAGTTTTAATCGTTTTCAATAAATTAATATTAATTTGTGTTTCGAATGCCGTTGTTCTCGATTAGTTAGCTATATTGCAATAAAATAATTGTTGGTGATTATTTTCCAGGTATTAAATATTATTTCAAGTGAATATACATTCTTATTAGATTTAAGTTTTCAGTTTATAAACGTGTTAATCTACACAGTAAAAAAAAAAATTGAATTTTCAATAAAAATTTTACCACCTTTGTATTGTAAATTTCAAGTTTTACTGCAATAACGTAAACCAATAGCAGTTTTACAAACATTTTTATGTAAAATACTATATTTCTGTAATATTAAACTGGAATTAAAAATTACAAGAAGTTTCTAGAAAATTTACGTATTATTTCAATCATTTTTCCTTTCCTGTTTAAATTTGTGAGAAATAATATTTAAGCAACATACTATTTCATGTAAAATTCTGTAAATAGCGTAATTTAACGAGGCAAAACGCATAAAAGGAAAGTGTTCGTGTTTCATCGTGATTAGGTTAATTTGTATAACGTTTTTGAAGAAGATGGTTCAGTCGTGTCAAGTTAATGAAAAAAATTTAAATAAAAGTGTTTCTACTTAATATAAATTTGTTTCTACTTAATATTTTTGAATAGACTAGTTCAGTAATCGTACTCGTATAAAATTAATAACAAAAAAATTAAAAAAGTGGTTTTACGAAACATAATTATATTTATCATATTCGACTTTAGATCATAACCTACAATATTTTTTGTGCTAAACTACAAATTAATTTTCTATCCTGCGCATTAAGGTAAGTAAATATTGAGATTGTGTTTATTACAACGTGAACGTGTTTGTGTGAATTATTATTTTAGTGATGAGTTCATATATTTTACTTTCTTTTACGTAAGTAAAATAAAGTATAGTAATCATGAAAATTTTCGACCTTGAGATTATTGAAGATTTATCTGTTTTGAGGTCCCCTGAGTCCGAAAAAGTGGGTTTCGAAATGATGTCTGTCTGTCAGTCCGTCTGTCTGTCCGTCTGTCTGTCCGTCTGTCTGTCCGTCTGTCTGTCAGTCTGTGTCCTCTCTACAGCCCAGATGGCTTAACCAATCGAATTGAAACTTCAGATTTAAGCTTCTTGGATAAATTGGGAGGTCCCAGTGAATTTTACTTCAAATCGGTCTACCGGAAGTGGCCACTCCCTTGGGCCAGAAAATTTGTTTTGCAAATATCTTAAAAAGTATAAGGTTTACAAAAAATTACTAATACAAAATGTTTCCAAAAATCAAAAAAAAATAAAAATAAACAAATTAAAAATTAAAAAAATTAAAATTAAAAATTAAAAAAAAAATTTAAAAAAAATTTAAAAATTTTATAAAAAAAAAATTAAATATTGTTTTGCCAACACATAAATATATGTGTATATATAGCCTAATTATGCTAATTATAATTAATTTGCACACTACAGTGGCATACTTCCGGTTTTTAATGCAAATATTACATAATTGAATGTGGATCATTTTTTCATGTTTCTTAACTTTTTTAACGACTTATTAGGGTTTGTAATACTTAAGTATATATATCGTTTTATAATTGCAAAAATATTTCGCAACTCCTGCCCCCCCCCCACACTTTTTTACAGGGAGTTACAGCAGTTCTTGCATTTGTCATTTTAATTATTGTGTGTATTAGCCCAATTATGCTAATTATAATTAATTTGCACACTTCAGTGACGTACTGTATGTTATAAAAATATTTAGCCTACATGTATGTTAAATTGCCAAATCGGTCAACCGGAAGTGGCCACTCTCAGCCCGAAAATGTGTTTTGCACATATTTTAAAAAGTATAAGATTTACAAAAAATCACTAATACAAATTCCAAAAAATTAAAAGAAAAAATGTAAATTCATAAATATCACCTTTTATTTCTTTTACGTGTGTACTAATGAGTTCAAAAAATTGAAACTGCAACTTCATGTTTAAACTTTTTACATAAATTTTGGGGTCCCAGTTCCCAGCTCCCAGATTCCGTAAAACAGAAAATTTATTTTGCAAATATTTCAAAAATATACAATTTACAGAAAACATAAAATAATAAAAACAATCTTAATTAAGTTTGCGGGAAATTTGAATTATAAAAGTTTTTCAAAATTCGCTGTTCGTAAAAGAAAGTCGTGTGTTGGCCACACCTCCATTTTTTAATTGATAACGTGATATTTGGCGCATCCAGTACATGTAGAGTCTACGTCCAGTACATGTACATATACCGAAATTCTAGACTTAACATGCGCTGGTTGCGCCATTCCTTCGCATTTAATTTAAATAAAATTTCAGATCCTCAAACTAGTTGGAATCGACGATTAATTATCAGTTCCATTTCACTAAACATAAAGTATATACAGTAACAATGTACGTTTGTGGCAATTGTGGTGAGCAATGTGACAATGAGAAAAAATATTTTTTCCATGTTAGATCCCATAAAAATGACCTTAATCCCGTATTTAAGTGCGTATATAGTAGTTGTAATCGAGTTTATTCAAAGTTCATTAGTTTTTCGTCCCATTATTATAGAAACCATCACAAAATTACAAAGCAATCTAATCAAAATAAAATATACTTAAAATGCCAAACGAAGGATTGCACTTTTAAATCTTTCATAATAGAGGAATTATTACACCATTTACTAAAACATTTGCGAATGTCTCAAGATTGTATAGTTTCTTGTCCGATTAGCGGTTGCATCAAATCATTTAAAAGTGAAAAAACTTTTAGAAACCACGTCAACTATTCACATAAAATAAGATTCTTGCGAAACAAGAAACCTAACCCTCATTTAGAGTTAAACTCTTGTCAAATAACTGAAGCGTGCAAAACGTATATTAATTGTCCTTATAAAAATAACTCGAAGAAATCTGTTGAAAGTGAGAAAAATTTAATTCAACGAACTGATATTAAAACTGTAAATGATATTTTATTAACTAATTTGAAGTGTGAACATAATATACCCGAAAGAATAATATCCCTAATCGCGGATAATTTTTCCGTTTGTTCAGATTTACTTGAAACAACTGTTCGTGAATCCATTGAAAATGTTTTTAACCAGCATGAGTCCCAAAATAAATTGAAACATGAAGTTTTAGCGGCAATCCTTCCCCAACTTAATTTAATTTCTCAAAATTCCTTATCTACTTATAAACGTAATCAAAAACTTACCTCTGAATCGTATATTAAACCTATTAAAATTAGCTTGGGTGTAAATAACTACCATAAATCGTGTTTCTATTATTACACACCAATTATTGAAACACTTACACAATTATTTCATGACCCTGAGATTTTATCACAGTTCAACATCAAACAAAAAACCAATTATTCGAAATTTTGTGATTTTACTGACGGGCTTTTATACAAAAATAGTAATTTTTTTTATCACCAAAAGCGAATTGAGCTTATTTTTTATATCGATGCATTCGAAGTTTGTAATCCTTTAGGTTCTGCTAAATCTAAGCACAAAGTTATAGCGATTTATTTTATGATTGGGAATTTATATGTTCATAACCGGTCTAAAATAAACAATATAATGCTAGCATTGCTTTGCACGGAATCGCATATGAAAACTTTCGGGTTAAACAAAATTTGTGAAAAATTGTTAGCAGATCTCAAGAAGCTAGAAACAACTGGTATCGTATTTAATCAAGAGATGGGATATATTAAAGGTTCCCTTATTGCAATTTGTGCAGATAACTTAGGTGCCCATCAAATTGGAGGGTTTTTAGAAAATTTCAGCACATCTGAATATTTTTGCAGATTTTGCCATTTAACGCTAAAAGAATTTAGAGAAAATTTCCTCACGAAAAGCAAATTAAGATGCCCTTCATCTTATGTTGCAGACGTCGAACAATTAGGATTACAAGATTCTGTTCATGGAATTAAACAAAATTCGTGTCTCATTGATTTAAAATATTTCCATGTCAGCAATCCTGGTCTTCCGCCCTGCATCGCTCATGATTTGTATGAAGGTGTGATTGCATTCGACGTGTGTTTAGCCATTCATTATTTCGTGAATATTAACTGGTTTTCATATGATTATCTTAATCTTAATTTAGACCGCTTACAAAAAGCTTTAAAATATAATGTAAGTTTTCCTGAAATCAAATGTAATAATAGAAAATTAACTGGCCATGCGCTCCAGAACTACTATTTTCTTATTTTATTACCACTAGCAATAATAGATAAAGTTAAAAATCCTAGCGATTCTGTTTTAGAAATGGTCACCCATCTTTTAGAAATTTCACAAATTGTTTCGTCCCATATAGTAACAATCACCCAAATTCATATCTTAGAAGGCCTGATTAATAGATACTTGGAGTTGCGGATATTGCTATTTCCGAGTGTGACACTTAGACCAAAGCATCATTTTCTACAACATTACCCTGAATTAATAAAACAATTAGGTCCCCTAATAAAGTTTTCCACTGTTCGATTTGAAAGCAAACATCAATATTTTAAGCAGATAGCCGTAAAATCAAGAAACTATATAAATTTGTTAAAAATATTTGCAGAGAGACATCAAATCTTGCAATCTACTCTTACGGGAAAGCGCGTTTGTAATGAAATTTCAAAAACCAAGTTTATGAGATTTGAACCTGATAATAGGCCCGATTCTGCCTTCCAAAATTTTATGTTATGATATGTTATTTTTGTTTTTTCAATACAAATTCATATAGGAAGCGGGGAAATAAAATAACATAACATGAATTTTATCGTTCCAGAATCGCTAAATAGCACTTGTATTTCAAACAAATAGCTTGACACATAATAATATAAAATATTTCTCCGGACAAGCACTTGCGATTTCTAATATTAATAATGGATATGTTATTTGTTCTACCATAAAAACCATTTTGGCTAATAAAACGGTTTCTGAAATAGCATTCTTAGGAAATTACTTTAGAATGATGTTTAATTATTAGTTAGGACTATTTGAAATAACAGACTTAGATACCGCCCTGAATATCATTTCCTTGTTTAACCTTTCCTCTCCTTTTCCCTTTATTCCGATAAAACTTGGATCAACAACATTTGCCTCTTTACAATCAGCAATTCCAATTTATTGGTACGTTCTCTCTGATTGAAAAAATAAACTAAATTAATGTTTAAGAAAAACAAAGAAACTTATTTATTTATTTTATATTCGAAGATATTTAACAAATACCAACCACAACATGTCATCTCAGCAACGCCTGCTCATCAAAATCTGGGACCGTGATCGTATTATAAAAAAAAGTTTTATGTGTGACGGAAATTTACAGATTTTAATTGAAAAGGGTAATTTTGTTATATTGTTATGTTTGTTAGCGCCAATCACATTTTATAATTAAACCATTTTACTTTCAGCAAATAATGCAGGTATTCCAGGCTCAAAATTAGTACTCGAGGTAGATGGGACGGAAATAGATGACATAGAAATTGTTGAATATTTTTGTCAGAAAAACGAAATTTTTCAGCTCCTTGAGTGTACAACTTCATGGATACCACCACCAACAACTTCAGACTGGGCGTCACGGCCATCATCTTCTGGAACCCAAATAAAGTATATTTGCGATGACAAACTACCAACGGATAATGTAGCAGACCCAAATTCGGAGAATATAATAACATGGATAGCAACAAGCGACAACATTATGCCAGCAACAGACGTAGAATCGCCGGATAATCCCTTAAGTTCAACATTGACAATGTCGAGTGGTAGAGTTACGTCAATAAGCTCTGATTTTTCCTGTAAATCGGAGAGCATTGGAATGAAGCAAGCAGAAAAGCTTTTCTTAGACTATGAATTTCCAAGTGAGAAAATATCGGGGGAAATACTACGAATATTAAATCAGGGCAAGTCACTTGGCTATTTATTTTCTGATTTCGTTCACAGTATTGTAAATGATATGCGCTGCAAATCATTTTACATTCCGCAAAAAGTATTTCGAACAGTTTCAGCGCGGCTGATTCAACAATTCCCCCTGAGTTTGGCAGTTGTGGATAGTAAGGGAAAATTAATTTGCACTGAGCCAGTTACGTTGGCAACAAAGCTTTGCAATCACAATAACTATCTAAATCGAGCTTCGGAAAATCGCAGTTCGACTCAATTATTAAAACGGAAAACGAATTTATCAGACAGCGTACCTAACTTTTTTAAAAAAAGTACAGTTGAAAAACTACTATCAGATGACCAAGCAAGTGACCAAAAACTATGGCTTAAGGAAATTTATGGGCGAGATGCATCAAATGAAGAACTGAATAAAGAAATTTTAGAAGCGTTTAAGCAAACCTTTACACAACAAAGAATATTTTTAAACGATAACCCTACAATCATAGAAGTAAAAGAACATTGGCCGCACCTGTTATCACAAAAATATCTTAGTTGCCATTTTTTCGAATTAATGGATATCGATGAGCATTTATTCTTCAATAATTGGAACTCGATGAAACCTACAGTTCTTAAATTCGGCAGTACTATTAGAAATATACCTTTACAAAATTTTACTGAAGAAGACGAAGATCTTAAAGTTCTCCAAATCATTACAACTCATTTTAAAGAAAACTTAGATGTGCTATTGAAAAAATATCCGGTAATTAATATTATTAAATTTTTAATTAATCATCAAAACTAACCTACATTTATTTTCCAGTTAGGAACTTCATTAAACGAGATAGAAGTGCTTATTCCTACGCCGTACTTTGGTATAATTGGTAATAATATGTTAATTTGTTTATTTAACTCATATTTTATATTTATTACAGATCAGGCTGAAAATGATAAAATCATTTACTTTTACATTGAGGGGCATTTATTGGATATAAAGTGCAGTTCCAGTAAAACCGCAGTATTCATGATAATGGCTGCTTATTTTGTTTTTAATATAAAGTATCCTATAGAATTGTCTCAGTCACTAGAAGTAATGCAGAAAGCATTCTTAGATATTAACGTAAATTTCTCTCGGTCAAAAAAGAACAAAATTAACTTTAAATCGAAAGTCGTTAATTTTTTAAAAAAAATTTTGAATACTTAATTTAACTTACTAATTTACACTTGGTTAGACGAAACATAGTTGCAATAAAAATATTTAAGGTCGTACAAGCTTATCTATAAATCAAATAATTTTTTTTAATAAAATTGAAGTACAATTATTTTTTTAAATTATAATTTTTGTAATGTTTTTATATTTTTTACTATTAGTATTAGTGAATAAGCTTATGAAAATAAAATGAATTGTATTAATTAAAATATAACCTTTTATATAGGTAAACTAAATAAACAACACAAAATCCTAAAATGTATTTCATTTACGCAGTAATTCATGTAAAATTATGTGTTTTAGTTTGTATAAATATTAGAAGTATGTAAAATTACAGGAAAGTTAATGTTTACAAGTACAAGATTTTTCTCGTTCATGTACATACGTCATGTAAAATTACAAATATTCTCATGGAAACCATTACATGTTTTGATAGCAAATTTATGGTTTATTGCGTTTAATTTCAAATGGTTTTTTATTAATAAAATTTAAGGTAATTTTACGTGAAAAGGTTCGGCAATTTTGCCCACCTGAAAATTCACGTAATATTCAATGAATTTTTTTTACTGTGTATGATTACTTTTTGATTGTAGATAACATTTGATTTTGCTTAAAAAAAATTCCGTAAAGATATTTTCAAACGCAGTTCGCGGTGAAACGTATCGAAGGGAACATTAAAATACTAATTTCTGTTTTGAATGCCCATCATTCCTGATTAATTAGCTACACGTTTCATTTTTGCTTAAAAATGCCACCGAAAAAAAGATCAATTGGGCAGGTAACTGCAAAGTCGAAGAAGATTAGAGCCGCAAGGGTGGTTGAATCAAGCGAACAGCGTGAACTTGGAAATGATCGAAGCTGTACGTCTACTTCTAGAGCTAATGAAACAACTAAACAGCGTGAATCACGACTTGAAAATGTTCGAAGCAGGATGTCTTCTTCTAGAGCTACTGAAACCATTGAACATCGTGAGGCCCGCCTGGAAGTCGATCGGTTACGATATGGACGATTAATAGAAACTTTTAGAGGTGATTTAAAGTTAACAGCATTCAATTACGAGAAAGACTATGATTACAATGTTTCAATTGGGCAAATGGAAAACATTTGTTTGTATTGTCATGCTTTAAAGTTTCACAATGAATCGCCTGGAATGTGTTGTTCAAATGGAAAAGTGAATTTGCCTCCTCTGGATGATCCACCTGAACTACTTCTATAGCTTACGTCTACGGAACTACTGAGTTATCCAGACATTTTCTACAAAATATTCGAAAATACAACTCATGCTTTCAAATGACATCTTTTGGAGCAACCCAAATTGTTAAGAATGAAGGTTTTATGCCCACGTTTAAAGTACAAGGACAAATTTATCATAAAATTGGATCACTTCTTCCTCTCTCTAACAACGACTCCAAGTTTTTTACAAATTTACTTCATGGGCAACGAAGAGGCGGAGACTTATCAACGTTGTGCTATTAGTCCCGGAACAAAACGTGAAATAATATCAAGTTTACAGATTTTATTCCATGAACGCAATCATCTGGTAAATTTATTCAAAACTGCATTGGAGCAAATGCCATCAGATGACCACAGAGTAGTTATTCGAGCAGACAAAACACCGGGTCGGGTCAACATGAAAGACGATTCAATGCTCCAACAATCAACGAAGTTGCTATTGTTATGGTCGGAACGGATTTCAACCGACGTGATATTATTATCCATAGACAAAATGAAAGACTACAGCGTGTTACTGAAACACACAGATCGTATGATGCTCTTCAGTATCCAATACTGTTTTGGCAAGGAGAAGTTGGGTATCATTTCATCGTGATGCAAACTAACCCAACAACAAGTGCTGCGATGACGAAAAGGGTTTCCTGCATGAATTTTTATGCGTATCGTATTATGATTAGAGCACAACAATCAAACCACATCCTGAAGTGCCGTCAACTTTTTCACCAATTCATTGTGAACGACTTCTTTTCATTCGCTTAAATCAGAAAAAACTTCGTTCCGAGGAATATATTCACTTGCGCGATGCAATTGCAAATGATGGAAACGTTGCTGACATTGGGAAATTGGTCATATTACCAGCTACGTATACGGGAAGTCCAAGGCAATGCACGAATACGCTCAGGAAGCCATGACGTATGTCCAAAGATTTGGACGTTCTGATCTATTTATAACGTTTACGTGTAATCCAACATGGACTGAGATTATAGATTTACTTCTAATTGGGCAATCATCGACCAATCGGCATGATCTGACAGCTAGAGTTTTCAAACAGAAGCTCATAAATCTCATGAACCTCATAACTAAAAATCATATTTATGGAGAAACTCGCTGCTGGATGTATTCTATAGAATGGCAGAAAAGAGGCCTACCACATGCTCACATTTTGTATTGGTTAAAGGACAAGATTACTCCGACTCAAATTGATAGTGTTATATCAGCTGAATTACCCAATCCCCCAGAAGATCCGATACTTTTTGAAATCGTTAACAAAAATATGATACATGGGCCATGTGGAGCCGTGAATCCCAATTCACCTTGCATGAAAGACGGAAAGTGTTCGAAAAAATATCCCCGAAAGATGTATCAGGAAACACAAACTGGTGACGACGGATATCCACAATACCGGAGACGAAAACCCGATGACGGAGGACACACATCCACTATCAAAGTAAACAATGTGCATCATGAGGTAGATAATTGCTGGATTGTTCCTTACACTCAGTGATATGGCAATTTTTGGACTTTCGAATACAAATTCACCATTCGATGAAGTCACGCAATTTCAAATAAGACGTTACATCAGCAGTAATAAAGCTGTCTGGCGAATTCTGAGTTTTAATATTCACGAGCGTTATCCAACAGTTGTACATCTTAGTGTACACTTAGAAAATAGACAACGAGTTTACTTTACGGAAGAAAATCTGTTACAGAGAGCTGCGCAACCAACGAATACGACATTAACAGCCTTTTTTCAATTGTGCGGAACAGATTTATTCGCAAAAACGTTGCTGTGTCATGAAGTTCCAAAATGTTATACATAGAACACGTCGAAGAAGCAGTTTTTCAGAAGAAAGCAAGGCACAATTATTCGGGAGTACCCTGGAATATGTGGTTCTGATGCCTTGGGTCGAGTTTATAATGTTCATCCCAACAATACGAAGTGTTATTTTCTGAGAATGCTGCTTCATGAAGTAAGAGGACCAACGTCTTTTCAAGCACTGATAACTGTAAATGGCGAAGTATGTCAAACCTACAGAGAGGCATGTCTTAAACTGGGCTTACTTGAAAATGATGAACACTGGGATAGAACACTAACCGAAGCATGTCTTATGTGTCGTCCAGCACAAATACACGGAAAAAAATAAACTGGTTCTCAGCTAAGAAAACGGACTTTTAATTCAAGAAAATGTACTTTTTCTTGATTTAAAAACTAATTTTCTTATTTCTTTCGAGTTTTTCTTCATTTCAAGAAACACAATTCTTACATATAGAAAAACTCGATAGAAATAAGAAAATTAGTTTTTAAATCAAGAAAAAGTACATTTTCTTGAATTAAAAGTCCGTTTTCTTAGCTGAGAACCAGTTAATGTTTTTCCGTGTATAGATCAAATATAATAGTGGCCCTAGCACACTGCCTTGTGGAACTCAAGCGAGGATTTCGTATAAATTGGTGGATGCGCTGTTATATTTCACGAACAACTTTCGATGAAGCAGATAATTTTTAATGATGTTGGAAAAACTTTTTGGTAACTGTCTTCTAACTTTGTGTATAAGTCCTTTATACCATACTTTATCGAAAGCTTGCGCAATGTCTAAAAACGCTGCAGAGCAGTACTTTTTTTGTTCTAGGGCGTTCCTGATTTCAGAGACGACTCTATGAACTTGTTCTACGACTCCGTGTTCTTCTCTAAATCCGAATTGATGATCAGGAATAATTTTTTTCTCGTGCAGAATTGGTTTAAGTTTTTGCAGTAGCATTTTTTCGAATAGCTTAGAGAAATTCGGTAGTAAACTGATTGGACGGTATAAGTTTACTTTTGTTTCATCTTTACCATGTTTTAGAATCATAATGATTTGCGAGATTTTCCAGGTTTCAGGAAAATAGCATCAGCGTTGAAAATGTATGTTATTAATATGATACATTTTTCCGGAAGATTTTTTAGTATTTTGCCACTTATCAGATCATGCCCTGGTGCTTTTCTTGGATCAATATTTTCCTTGATTTTCTTTTGTACTTGGCGCCACTTGTATTTAATTTTCTGGATTTCCTCAGCTTCTGCATCATCAGGTATAAATTCAGGGCTTCCAATCTGTTCGTTGTAATATGTACGATGCTGGATTGAATTAAAGCAATAAGTAATGTATTTCGTCATTTTCCAAACACGAACTGACTTTTCTTTTTAATCCTAAAACAATTACATTTTTACTCTGATGTCCGAATACCCTATTCAGGTGACAATTACAATCTTGCTAAACAAGTTTACATGATACTGACTTGTCAATACAGTACAACATCTGATATCGCTACGCGACATATCACGTTGGGTATAAATACCTTACTAAGATGTTTAACAAATATGTTTGCTTTATCTGCATCACTTCGATGGTCATGAAATCGGAGGTCATGAAATCGGAGGATTCGATCGGAGGTCATGAAAGTGTTGGTCATTTCAGCTTACGTATGGCTTCCCACAGAGAATAATCTGTTGATTCGGTCGCTGTGAGTTCACTGAGATAATGTTGAACCCCTTCATCACGTTCTTTTAATAAGGCCGTTTTCAGGGTTTTGGTCGTGTAGGCGATCTGTGTAGTTGCCATTGTCTGCGTATTGAGCGTTTTATCATTAACAGCTGCTGAATATTCTGAGACGGTTTGTCCAACTTTAAGTGAACTGAGCTACATGGTGTCGCATCCGCTGCAGCTTATTTTAATAAAGCCGTTAGGCTTTGTACTGCTGCATCAATTTCATGTGTTGTTTTTAGTGGGATGTTTAAAGAACATTTTTTGTTTAACGTAGACTTGAACTGGGTCCAATTAGTATGTTGATTCGTCAGGAATCTAGGTGGCGCTAGTTTTAGAACTTACATGTTCAGTGTTATTTTAATATCGGTGAATGATCAGAAGATAGATCATAACAGGTTTCGGCCATTATAATAGGTTTAGCTATACCCTTTGTTACACAAAAATCCAGTAATTCGGGAATTTTTCGTCTCTCAGTTGGCCAATAAGTTGGGTGGCCAGTAGATTTGTGATCTAATTTTTCATTTTGCATACATTCCCACAGTTGTTTTCCTTTCGAAGAGATTAGTCTGGAACTCCACTGGATATGTTTGGTATTGTAGTCACCTCCCGCAAGGAACTTATCTCCCAGAGTTTTGAAGTAGTTTGGAAACTGATGTCTTTTCACTGAATGTTTCGGTGGACAATAAACTGTAGATATGGTGCATTTTCCTGACCATTCATCCAGACAGATGCTAGTTGCTTGTATATGCTCCTCACTATAGGTTTGGAGTTCATAATGTCTTATTCTGTTCTTAATAAGGATATAGCAGTTCCCCCATGCGATATTCCGCTAGGATGCGTGGTGTCATAAAATGTGTATGCTTTTATTTTGAAATGGCTCGTAGTTGTAAAATGGGTTTCAGAAATCAGCATAATATCGATGTTGTGTTCAATAAGAAAATTTTGCACCTCTAGTTTACGTTGCACTAGCTCATTGGCGTTCCAAACAGCTAATTTAAGTTGATTCATTTTTGGTTTTTCATGAGAAGTTGCATGGGGGTATTCATGTTTTGGAGAATGAGACCCATATTGGTCTCCATCATTTGCATAAATTTATTCATTGATTCATTGAGGGTATTAATCACATTATAAATTCCCTGGCCTTCGTTTGGGGTTGGATTAAGAGGTTTACCTCTCACAGCTTCCGCGTACGATATTTTTGGATTGATTGCAGCTGACATTTGACCAGCATTGGTTCGACTTTTGAAAATATGGTTTAGTGTTTGCTGTTCCGCTCTTTGACGTGGAGTCATTTTTTTTCTTAACTCCTTATACACCACGCACCCTCTATAGTTTGCGGTATGATTTTCACCACAATTACTGCATTTTCTAGCCTCTGTTTTGCTTTTATCCAGTTCACAGTTGCGGATTTTATGCAGTTTGCCACATATTACGCAAACAGCCGGGAGTTTGCAGTAGTTTGGGAATGTCCATATTCCTGACAGTTGGTACATTGTAAAACCGATTTACGTTTGTGTGGCTCCTCCATTATAACTTTTCTGTACAATAAATACCTAATATCGTAGATTGCTTGTTTACCCTTAGTTTTTGTTACTTCGGGTTCCAACTCAACTTTAAATATTGGTTGAGGTTTTCTGTCACGATTTATAATGTTTATTACATGCTTCACTTTAAAGTTCATTTTTGACAGCTCTTCGCTTATTTCCTCTGGCTGCACAGTGGACTCGATTCCTTTTATCGCGACCGTGATTCCTTTTGCGCTCTTTAGACAGTATGTGTAAAAATATTTTCCATTTTTTTCAGGAACGGCTACAATTTTTCTGCAACCGTCGATGTTTTTCGCTTGGATCCTGGTTTCGCTGATGTTACCACGTTTAATGTGCGCAATGAAAAAGTTTTCACTTGTTTCTGCATTTAGTGTTGTCAGTAACAGTTTTGATGGCGCCTCTCTTAAGTAGATGGGAGGTGGTCTCTCTTTAGGCTCTTCCTCCTCATCCTTTTTATCACCTTCCACTTGTAGAACTTCGGAGTGGTTACCAGATATTATTCCGGATTGATTTAGCTTTACGCTCTTAAGATTTGAAGCTGCTTCCTCTGGAGATTTTGGGTTTCTTTTTCTTTTTGACGTCACCATAACATAATGTTCAATTCCCATTTGCACTAATGTTTGTGTTAGAGATACATTTTCATTATCTTCATTCTCAATGTTTTGCACAATTTTATTATTTGTGTCCCTCGTATTACTTTCGTTTTCATTCATTGCAATGTTTGATGAGCTTGCACTTTTTAAGTGGAATTTTTGTATTTCAATCAAATTTGTTGACACTGCATTGCTTTTGTGACCATAAGTCGTTGTTCTTGGGCTATTCACATTAGCCTTAGCTCTATGTTCATTTAAGTTTGGTATTGACTGTGATTGATGACCAGCTGGAGTCTTTTTCGGAGAAAATAGACCCATCGTCACGTTTTACACATTGTATAAAAAAAAACTGTTCTTAAGTTCGCACACGTAAAAATAAGTAAATAAAAATAACTAACACTGCCCTTTTTATTTTTATTTTTTTAAATTTACTTTCTGCACGCATCAATTTATGTCTAAACTGCACGACGGTTTTTGATGTACATTTAATTAACGATATTAAAACTTAAAGCTTATTTGTAAAAAAATGAATACAAAAAGGAATACAAAATTGATAGATGTTTAAAATGAATTCAAATGAATTTGATTCGGATGCCATATACTCCCCTGCCAGATCGTTCAACGGTATCGAGCCGGTATTGTTATATGTCGCTTGGATCGAGGTTGATCGGTCGATGTTGTTGCTTCTGCTGAACGTGAGCCATATGATGGTTGTGACGATGTTGGTTCGGTGTGAATATCAAGCTCTTCATTTGCGATAAACGCCGGTTTTAGGCGGTCGATTGAAATGAGCACCTCTTTTCGTTGCATGCGTAGTTTATAACATTTGTGCTGTCGTTGAATGATCTCATATGGTCCGTTGAATGGTGGAGTAAACGATGGTCTCACACTGTTGTCGCGTACGAAGACATGAGTGCAATGCTCCAACTGTAGTTTGGCAGGCGATGCTTTAATATTTACTTTGACGGCTGTTCGTAGCGCGAGCATGATAACTGGTAGTCGATCCACCCAATTATCCTTATCCGAACATAGAATTGCAGCCTTACGCGTTCGATGAAACCGTTCTATTAATCCATTGGATTGTGGATGATACGGGGATGTTCTAATTTGCCTCGTTCCGAGCATTTGGCAAAAATGACGCATCAGGAACGACTCAAATTGACGACCCTTGTCAGTTGTTATGATGCTGGGAGTGCCGTATCGTGATATCCAGGTCGATAGTAGCGCCTTCGAGTCTGCCTCTGCAGTCATGTCGGGAAGCGGAGCGATTTCGGGCCAGCGTGTAAACTTGTCGATTATCGTTAAACAATAGCGGTTACCCTGGCATAGCGGAAGTGGTCCAATTAAATCGACGTTTATGTGCGAGAATCGGTTATCTGGCGTTCTGATACTTTCCAATGGTGAACGAATGTGACGTTGGACCTTGTTTCGCTGACATTCCATACAATTCTTGACATAATTAGCAATGAACTTCTTCATTCCCGGCAAACATATCGTTCAGTGAGCAATTCTGTGGTAGCACGCACGCCTGGATGCCATCTGGTGTGTCAACCGAGTGACAATTCGTCTAAATTTGGGTGTGGTAAAAGGACGCACATTGTTTGTTGAAGTGTCACAGAACATCTTTTGCACTCCACGTGGAATGAGTAAATGTTTAATATTAAAATAAGTTTCAATATAACCGTTTAAAATTTCTCGAAGCTCGTGATCGTTGCGTTGATCGTTGGCTAGCTGATCGTAGTCGAATTGGTTGAATTGCTGAATTCGTGATAATAAATAAAACGTTGTCGCTCCCACTGATGTGTTATATGTCAGTAGTGAACTGACCGATGAAGTCAAGATGGCGTATTTGACGAGGTGAAGCCTTCTCCATCTTTTGCTTGAATGCAAATGTCAACGGCTTATGGTCGGTAAATAAAGTAAACGCCCGAGCGTTTACTTTATTTACCGACCATAAGCCGTTGCCTCAAGCATATATCGGAAGTGCTTAACGCCAAGATATGCGGCTAACAGCTCCTTGTCATACGTGCCCTAGTTGCTTTATGCACTTGTAAATTTTTTGGAAAAGAATCCCAATGGCTGAGAAACTCCATTTACTTCCTGGTGCAGAGCGGCCCCCACTGCATAATCAGATGCACCGACGTAAAGTGCTAGATGTGCATGATGAGCTGGAACTGCCAGATATGCTGCGTTAACTGGTTCATTTCGGAAATTTTCGGTGGTGTCTTGTCATTCTTTTTGCTTCCGTTGATCATTTACTGGAGTTGTCGCTGATTGCCGGCTGCATTAGGCAAGAATTTGCGGTAAAAATTGATAACGGCAAGAAGATTTTTTAGGTTCTTCGCTATAGTTGGCTTTGCAATTTTTTTAATTGCTGCTATCTTCTCCGGTAAAGGGTACATTCCATGTGGTGTAATCACGTGGCCTAGGAACTTGATTTCCACAAAATGTCCTTTGCAAATCTATCTTTGAAATGATTTCCTTGCCAAACAAATTCGCAGTGAAATCCTATATGAAGGGTATCCGATAGCGGTCACGTGCATTCAACCCACGATAATCGCCACATGGGCGCCACGAACCGTCCGATTTGCGACCATGTGTAACGCAACCAAGTTGCTTGAAGAGGGGCGACATATGCCTTGTTTCATTAGAAATTCGAATTCTGCTCGACCAGCAGCCAATTTGACAGGGTCTAGTTGTCTTGGACGTGCGAAAACTGGCGAGCCTATGTCGTATCAATGTGATGATAAATTTCCGAGTTGATAATTTTTGCTTTCGCTGGGTGCGTTAAATCGCTGAATTCGCGTTATAATTCTGCAAATCTTCCGGTTTCGTCAAAACTTTTTAGTGCCAGACATACCAGAAAACATTCAAACATTCAAAGTAAAAGTTGACATTCAAAATATGGACATAGCACTTGTGTGGTCTGTAAGGTATAGCCAAATAAAGCTGTAACTACCAAAAATAAGACTCAAATAATCTGTTAACGTCTTGAAAGTTCTGAAAAATTTCGGCCTATTACCACTACTGTGTCATCCAAACCTATATCATCTACCAGCACAATTGCAAGTACCGCACTTACAATATCCGAAGATCCCAAACCCATTAATTCGAATGAAGCTACTTATTTGCATTCATCACATTCCAGCAAAAGTGCTGATGCATTGTTGCCGACTGCAATTGTTGAAATTTGTGACAAATTCAGAATATGACAACCCTGTCGAGATTTATTGGACTCCGCCTCAACTAGGTCTTACATCACCGAAAATTGCGCAAGCCGACTTAATCTGTCAAGATCAAATGCAAAGTTCTAAATTAACACTTTAAATGGTGAAAATGCCGGTAGAGAAAGAGGTGTGTGCTCACCTGTAGTGAGATCAAGAACCAACACCCAATTTACCATCGACATCAACGCGTATAACTATAATATCGAAAATTACATCAAACCGGCCGTTGCAAGTTATAGACCGTGAAAAATTGACGTATCTGAACCAACTGTCGCTAGCCGACTCGGAATTTCACATACCCGGCACCATAGATATTTTGATTGGATGCGATAGATTTTTAATGCTCATATCCGATGGTCAGATAGTCGATACAGTAGAAAAGCCTATCGCGCTAAATACGAAGTTAGGATGGATTGTCGGAGGAGAAAACCAAATATATGAGCAACCCAACGAATTCATAACGTGCCTTTCTGTTGACTATGAAATTATTATTGATCGGTATTTGATAAAATTGTGGGAAACGGAGGAAATATCAGTTGTTGCACAGTTCAGTGACGAGGAGGAAATTTATCATCTCATTACCATTCAAATCAAACAGACCTATGTTAGGTGATTCACTTAATCAACACTCAGAAGGTTCAGCTTACTTGAACAAAAACTGCAAAAAAAAACGCAACTTTACAAGGACTACAGTAAATTAATGGCGGAGTAGGAAGGGCCCGGTCATATAGAGTTAATACCATCAGGTCAAATCGACCTACCAAACGATAAAAAATATTATCCACCTCACCACCCGATCTTTAAGGAAGCCAGTACGACCACCAAGCTACGCGTTGTGTTTGACGCTTCAGCGAAAACATCTTCCGGTGTATCTCTTAATGAAACATCGATGGTACAGTCGGCCCTGTACAACAGTCGCTAGCAGAGATACTAATTAGATTCCGTAAACACCGTTATATGTTCATGGCGGACATTGAGAAAATGTTCCGTCAGATCTGGATCGAGAAGTCAGACCCCGAATTCCTACGTATTCTTTGGCGAAACTCTCCGGCAACACCTATAAAACATTATCGTCTTCTTACAAATTGAGAATGGGTGGGTACCATCTTCGCAAGTGGGCCAGCAACGACGTGCAGCTACTGGAAAATATACCCGAAAACGACACAGAGATTTCTATCCGTGAAATAAGCTAAGGGAACAAATTGATCTCGATACTAGGTATTAAATTCGATCCACAAGCTGATAGTTTTTCCACCAAAGTGTCAATCAAATTAACCAAACGAAGCATTCTATCCGAAGCATCACGCATTTTCGACTCAATGGGACGGGTGTCCCCGGAGACGGTTAGGATAAAGATACTTTTTCAGTGCCTTTGGTTATTAAAACTCGATTGGGATGACCAACTTCCAGCAGATATTGAACAGCAATGGATAGACACAGGGGCAAACTAGAATCAATTGAACGGGTCAAAATACCAAGATAGCTAAATACATATACAACCACAACACTGCACCTGTGTGGGTTCGTCGACGCATCACACTCTGCATACGCCACTGTTATACATGCACGAACGCTAAGTGCGGATGGAGAAGTACTGACCAACCTAATTTGTGCAAAAACCAAGGTCGCGCCGATAAAATTCACCACAACAGCAATATTGGAATTATGTGCGGCGATCGATTGCTAACGTTTGTATAAAGTCGCTGGAGTTGAAAATTTCCCCAAAAATAGCATTATGGTCTGACTCTACTACGGTATTGGCTTGGTTGGCAAATCCACCGAGAAAGAAAAACATATTCGTATTCAACCAGGTTACTGAAACACTAGAATCTACAAATGTCCAGCAATGGTCCTACGTTCCATCAAATCAAAATCCGGCAGATATCGCTTCTCGTGATGTTACCCCTGACGAGCTTCTGAACGGCTGCGTTATGAACCTGTACAAGTTACAGAGTAACCCAAAAGACCAGCAAATACAAAGACAGCAACATCCAGTTTCCTTCTTAAGGAAGAACCAGAAAATCCTTTTAATGTAAATTCACCAATTACCGAAATAATTGAGAAGTTTTCAAATGTTAAAAAAACAACTTGGGTCCTTGCTTGGGTCCTACGGTATAAGCAGAATTTACGGAATTCCAAAAACAAGGTTATCGGTCCGCTTACCGTAGCAGATTTGCATGGAGCATACAATATAATAGTGAAAGAGGCTGAACTTACAAGTTTTTCGGCGGAAATTAAGTGTTTACATGGTAAACTGCCGGTGGTTTGGCGTCTATTGGAGGGGGCTCCGTAACCTTCCAGTAGGCGCAAGTGTACGTACTGCCTCCTCGCGGCACCACTGGTAACTGTAACCATTAGGCAGAATATGGCCTTTTGTGACAGGCTAAAGTACGGCGCTAAAGGAGAAAACCTTGACAAAAAATCCCTAATCTAAGGTGGAACAGCATATGCCGATGGATGAATGGCTGATAGGTTAATCAGTCTATATATGCGGACTCTGAATACCAGGCACCCTCCAGTTTTATTTAGCCTTCCTGTAGTAAACCTGGGTGACCTACAGGCGACTTTTTATACTCAGCAACTTGCAAGAGTTAAATCAAAACGGTAGACGTGACACGGGAAGGAATACACGGGAGTGGGTTTGCCCTCTCGAAGTCCTTGAGTCCCAATGCTACCGCTTTTCTAGCAGAAGTAAATGTTATTACATCTAGGAGGGAGAGCAATGAGCCCAGATAGTATGTATCACGTACCGGTCGGCAGTATTATCAGGTTCATTAAAAGCCTGAATATTGGCTGGACGGATAATTAAGTAGGGCTTGATGCATAAAAGATCTTTTTGGTCGCAGTGCGAGGTGGCTTAACGCCCACATGGCCCTCAAGTAATAATAATAATAATGGTAAACTGCAATTAAAGAAATCTGATATTTCTTCTCTTAATTCTTTTTTAAATGATGCGGGCATTTTGCGAGTAGGTGGTCGCCTGGAAAACACAAGATTTTGAGGTACGAGGAGTTATACACATTGTTAACTCAAATTGAAGCCTTACTTAACTCATTTCATTTTCTTGAATAAATTTACCACAGCAAATTGCTTAGATTTATGCAATCTGGTTTGGCTGTATTCAGTCGGATTAGATCTATTTACGTTTAATTCAGATAGTTATTTGCTGATTGTGGATAGCTACTCTGATTAAATAGACTTTGAGGAGCTTAACGGCACACATTCAATACTAATAATAAACCAGTTACAAAAATGGTTTTCTGTGCACGGAACTCCAGAAATATTAGAAACTGTACTCGTCATATGAATTCAAAAAATTCGCAGTAGAATGGCATTTCAGAAATCAGACATCGAGTCCAAGGTTACCTAGGTCGAATGGTTTGGCCAAACACGGGGTATAAACAGCTAAATTATTGCTAAAGAAATATTTTAAAGATGGAACAAACTCGGTGGGGCTTCATGAATCAGGTGTAAAACTAGCTAAATTTCACCTTCGCCGTATACGATGGGCTAAGCTAAGTTCATTTATGAACAACTATTGACGCTTAAAATACAACTAGAGGCAGTTTTAAATACTCGGCAATTTTTGAGTCAATTTCAAACAGTGTTTTGATATTTTCTGATTAAATGACCGCTTAATTCTGGTTGACTGACTGCCGTACGAAACCAATTTTGCAAGTCAATTTTATCATCGAACATTTTGGAATCGCTGGTCAACCGAGTACCTGCGATCTCTTCAGCAACGTCATAAATGAACCAAATCAACATGAAACCTGTGGCAATCGGGGATTTGGTGGTCCTAATTTAGGAAAATCTGCCACCTCTTAAATGGAAGCAGGGTCGAGGATAATCGTTTATTTTAGGTTGTGTAAGTTTAGTTGCGTAAAGTATTTTTGGCGTATTGCTCGCTTTATAAAAATCGCAATGCATATAACCAAGAATAATTTTAATCAACATTTATTAATAGTGTAAAGGTAGCCAAATTTGGGACTAATAAAATAAAAGTATGCAAAATTAAATTTATCATTTTATGTACTTCTTAAATTTGACTGTTCCTAAATTTTTCGTTTGGTTACATTTTATATAAAATAACCCATTGAATAATTAAATTAATGCCTGAACATCGCCTAACGATTGCATGACTGGTCACATCTTCAATCCAAGAAAGAAATTTACTAACATCTGTATATACTCCAGGAGTTTTGACGTGACCACAGCCCCTGCCGTATGAAATGATGCCAGTTAATCGTTTTTCACATATTAGTGGACCACCAGAATCACCTTGACACGAGTCCTTTTGGTTTTTTTCATCTAGATCTTCAATGCCAATAGGACCAGCACATATTGTAAATTTTGGTAAAGTTCCTTTATATGAAGTGTTCGAATTACAAATATCCCATGATTTAATTTCAATTTCAGCTTTACGTAAAATATTTGGTAAACATCTACTTGAGTGTTCCGTGGTTGAACCCCATCCCAAAATTACACACTGGCTGTGAGGCTCAGGTGTCGAGTTTTCAAGGGTTATTAATTTAACATAAGGAGTCTCCATAAATGCTTTATGGACTCGTATGACAGCAACATCATTTCTTAAAGCTTTCAGAAAAAAATCGGGATGAGGAAATAATTGAATTGGATAGCGAATTTGTTTTGGTAATGAATCACCTTCAATTCTTGTATCACCAGCCATAATTCGAAAAGCCAAAGGATTCATAGTTGTATGGGCTTTTGGTCCGTTTGGCCGTACAACACAATGGGCTGCGGTGAGAATATGATACCAACTAATTAAGCTACCACCACAAATATGGTCGTGTTTGTATTGTATAGATACCATTGATGGAAACTCTTTGGTTTGTGCTTGTGATCCGTCAACAATTAAAAAAACGAATGGCTCAGCACAAAAAACGACATCGAGATACGTTAGAAAAACAAAACAAAATTTTGAACCAAACATTTTTAAGAAATTTTAATACACATCACGTCATCAAAGATGTGATGGTGCATCAAATTTTTATGTATGACTGACATTTTATTGAATGCATACTAGATGTGCAGTGTTGACTAGTGGCGCGACTATTGTGAATTATCTGAAAATTGGATTTCCAGTATTACTTGTTTGCCAAACGAAATTCATTAAATTTACAAACATCAGAAATTGGAGGATAAATTCTAAGTAAAGCAATCAAACTTTAAGCTGTTAGTAAATTACCTCCAGAAAGATGAACATTTGTGACCTTAAATATGCTGCCTACACATTTAAGATGATTACGACAAGGCGTATGACGAAGGCTATAACATTTTTATTCAGCTAACAAAGAAGTAAAGTTCTACGATCAACAAGTGTGCGGCAGTGTAAGGCGCAAAACTTTTAGGGGCGCAAAATTTTATTTTACACTCTAATGGAACTTGCTAAATGTTGAATATAAAATAAGAAATTTTTTTATCATCCTGTATTGCATCCTAATGTCACCATGTCACTTCTATACACATATGTATTTCGGTAAAACAAATTATTTAATGTGTTGAGGTTTATGAAATTCATAATTCGATTGTGTCAGAAGTTCCTTCGATCGAAAATTCTAACGAAAGCCCTTCAATAGAAGATCTGTTAATTTCTCCATCTGTATCCGACCAATTAAACGTTGATGATTCTGCAAACTTAAACTTAGGACATTTTTCAGATCCAGCTTTATGGCCTAAAACTCTTAACAATAAAATTACTGATTATTTGGTCGTTCAAGGTTCCAGCCAAGCTCAACTTACACGATATTCTAAAGATGCAACCAACCGTCATTTCTCCAATAATCATTACTTCCGTGTACTTTCTAATAACGAACTTGTACCGCGACGATGGATATTATATTCTGAAACTGCTGACCGTGCATTTTGTTTCTGTTTTTTATGTTTTGATCGAGGTGGCACGAATTCGAAATCAAGTTTAGCAAATGTAGGCTACAATAATTGGATCCACATATGTATATCTAAAGCAATTAAGTTACTTGAAACTAGCCCAAATCATATGATACGTTAGAAACCGTGGGTATAGGAACAGAATCAAGACTGAAATCAGAATCAACAATCGCTCGAGCGGAACGACTTATAATTCAAAAGGAAACAGAGCGCTGGAAAAATGTTTTCAATAAATTGATGAGTATTACTCTCTATCTTGCGCAAAATAATATGGCATTCCGCGGTTCTTCTGATAGGCTATATACTTATATACCAAGAATAACACGTTCGTCGAACCCTTAAAACCGAGTTATCTGATCATTCTGTGCTCGAGAATTAAAAGGGCTTAACTCGATTTTTATAAAAAAAAACTCTGCGCATTATCTGTTTAATTTTTCCAATTTTTAAGGTAATATCAAAGAGAGTAAGATTTTTACTCTATTTGATATAACCTTATAAATTGGAATGAGGAAATTAAACAGAAAATGCGCAGAGTTTTTTTTTATAAAAATCGACTTAAGCCCTTTTAATTCTCGAGCACAGCATTATTGTGGAAAAAATATTTTAATCGAAATAATTGAATTGATGGCTGAAAAAGTCACTCAAAAAATTATTTCGTGTATTCAAAATGCAAAGTATTTTTCATCATTGCTGACTGTACCTACTCCGATATCAGTCATATAGAGCAATTATCTCTGACTATAAGATTTGTGGATGTATCAAATGATAAAGTCGAGATATGTGAGAGATTTTTAGGTTTTACTGTCTCATCTGATGCTAGCGGTGAAATTTTATCCGATACGAATTGAAGTACTGCCGAGGTCAAGAATACGACAATGGCGCAAATATGAAAGGCAAACAGTGGAGTTCAAAAGAGAATTTTAAATCAAAATCCATTGGCATTTTTCATGACCAGAGGATGCTACAACTTAAACCTGGTGTTATGCGATGCAGCTAAATCGTCTTTAAAGTGCTTGTAATTATTTGTAATATTGGCAAGGCTTTATTCATTGTTCGCCGCGTCTGGTAATCGTTGGCAAATATTAACTGATCATGTCAAATCATTGACATTGAAAAGACTTAGCGACACACGTTGGAAATGTTCACGATGCACTTGTCAATCTTGGTGAGAAGGAAGAGAAGCACAATACAGAAATAGCACACGAAGCGTTCAGTTTAGCTCGTCACTGAAAGGACTTTAATTTTCTTGTATCGTTGATCATTTGGTATGACGTTTTGTTTCAAATAAATATATAATAACAATCTATGCAGTGTCAAAATATCGATGTCAGCAAAACCGCGGATTTAATCAAAGGATGTATAAATTTTTTCAAAGATTACAAACAAACCGGTTTGGAGAAAGCTATTTTCGTCGTCAAAGAACTTGCCGGCCTCCTCGATGCTGAAACTGACTTTCAATCAACAAATCGAATAAGATATGTAAAACGGCAATTTAATTATGAGGGTAGAGATGAGCCCATTTTAACTCCTAAAAACCATTTGAAATCGAATTTTTCAACATATTGCTTGACACCGTAATGATGTCAATTCAAGAAAGATTTGAACAAATTAACAAGCATGCCGAAATCTGAGGATTCCTCTCTACGACCTAAAAAATCTGCCAAAACAAGTAGAACTTGAAAAGCACTGTAACGATCTTCAGTTGGTTTTAACAGTTGGTGAGACTTCCGATTTTAAATTGTATATTTTATGTGATAAACTCATCAGTATTAAACAATTTGTCGAGATTCAAACCCCCTGAGCTTCATATATCATAAAATCATTACATCGTGATGTGTCGATCCCGGGTCCACACAGTAACCAAAATCATTTATACCTAATACAAATTAGGAAAACAATCAATTACTGTTATAGGTATATAATACATGTTTTATTCTTCACTTAAAATGAAAGTAAATTCAGTGTTGTGCACGTAAATTACCTCGTGTAAATAATTATTTTTTACATGAAAGTTTAATATACATAATGTAAAAAAATATGTAAAAATTAGTAAAAACATTAAATAAAGTGACATCTGTTAGGAGCTACGGCAAATTGGTATTAAAATATATGATTTTAGTCGATAAAAAACCCTTTGGTAAAGTTCAAGTCTGGCAATGTCTAGGGTGGTGTATTTCGTCTACATAATATTAATGGCGCTGTTGTAGTTTGTTTTTTGTGCATATTTAAAATATTGTATGTTCAGAAATCCGTATTAGTGATTTTATTAATCACATTTAAATATTTTCATTTAATACCAATAATTTGGCTATGCAAATGTAAATAACTATTTATTGGGAAATTTTTTTTTATTACACAACAACAATGGTTAATTATTTTATTGAAAAACAATTTAAAACGGTTTAAGAATTTGTGTCCAACATTTTCAAATACAAAAAAAAAATTGTTAATTCAATAGTATTGTTAATAATTACTCAAAGAATTGTTTTTTAAACCACAATTGTTATTAACAATTTTTTTGGTGTTTTAATAAATAATTCTTAGCATAAATAATGGCTCGACCGATTGACTTTGTGTGTATGTGCAATGTGCATTATGGATTTATTGTTATGAACACATTATTGTTACACACGTTATTGTTGGTTTTGATTTTTGGCGCAAAACAAACTGAAAAAAAATTGTTAACGTGTTTATGTACCTTTGCTCGCTCCCTCATTCTCTCTCAATTATTTTTGTACTCTTTTTTTTAAAGTTACATATTTTAATTGTACCTGACTACGAAAGATTATAAAAGAGTAATCTTTTCAGTACAATAAAATGTCAATCGACAGTTCAAAAAGAATTATTTTATATTGAAACCCCTTACACACCTACTTATTGTTGATTTGAACCAGTGGCCGCATAGAGCATACTTTTAATTTTTTAAACTAAATGTCATCATAGAACCCCATGTTAGCCTCAAGAAATTTTCTTGAAAAAAATTACATATAATTGTCTGGTCCCACTTCATTGCAAGGCGCCATTGGCTATGCTTATTAATGCATTTAGAAATAGTTAGGACAGCTTAGGAACAAATCGATGGCTGATTTTAACTTTTTAAACTAAATGTCATCATAGAACACCCTGTTAGCCTCAAGAAATTTTCTTGAAAAAAATTACATATCATCGTTTGGTCCCACTTCATTGCAAGTAATCATTGACTATGCTTATTAATGCTTTAAGAAATAGTTAGGACAGCTTAGGAACAAATCGACGGCTGATTTTAATTTTTTAAACTAAATGTCATCATAGAACACCCTGTTAGCCTCAAGAAATTTTCTTGAAAAAAATTACATATAATTGTCTGGTCCCACTTCATTGCAAGGCGCCATTGGCTATACTTATTAATACATTTAGAAATAGTTAGGACAGCTTAGGAACAAATCGATGGCCGATTTTAACTTTTTACTAATCAATATACTTTCTAATCAAATTCCAATATGCAGCAACAATTGTAGTGTACAAATGAAAAAAATTATACCAACGCAAACCGAAATCGCTGATTAGGGAAAAAACTGCTGGAAAAAGGTTAAAGTGATTGATTTTCTAAATCGCATTTTCACCAAATAAAGAAGCTGGAATGCCCAAAAATCAGGTAAATGGAGAATAGACGACATTGCTAACTCCATCTCTGCTCCTTAAAAAGAACTATCCACTACCAGCAGTTATAATACTCAAGAAATGGTGCGCGAAAATTGAAGTATATCCCGGCATATTGAAGTGTGTATTAAATATTATGAAAAAGGTGGAAATGAAAATTATCGACAAAATTTGTGTTCTCTCATTTGATGAGATGAACACCAAAGAAAAACATTTTCTTCAATGTTTGGACATTGATGTACATTACAATGGTAAATCAATTTCCAGTCTACCATTATACATCACCACCGGGAACAAAACCAGTGTTCTTGGCGTCGATTGGTTCGAGCCTCTTGGAATTTTGATCCAAGGAGTCCATGCAATCACAGACACCAGTTTTTCCGATATATGTACTGGTAAAATACAGCGACCTGTTTTCACTTGAGCTTGGTTCGTACAGTGGGCCTCCGATTATTCTTCAAGTGGATCCAAATACGTTTGCCAGCGCGAAGAATTCCAATTGCCATGCGAGCAGCAATTGAAGTAGAATTGGATAAATTAGTTCCGAAGGCCGTAGGAAATGTGAGAATTTGCAGCGATTATAAATCAACGGTAATTAAGGCACTCACACTGCATTGTTTTCCGGTTCCATCAGCAAATCACCTATTATCGACGATACCAAACGGGTTCGTGTTTACAAAATTCGATCTCTACCAAGCATACCAACAACTCATCGTAGACGATGCATCCGCGCTAGTGCAAACAATTACAATATACAAGGGTGCATTCAAGGTGAACCGACTCCAATTCGGTATTAGTACAGCGCCAGGAATTTTCCAAAATTTCATGGAGAATCTACTTCGAGAGATTCTAGTAGTCTTGACGTATTTCGACGATAACATCGTCACAACCAAAACAAATGCCAATTTGGTTATTCATCCACCGATTTTCTTGCAACAGAAGATCGACATCATTAGAAGTACCCCACGACCAAAGGATAAAGAGCAGCTACAAGCTTGCCTAGGCTTAATTAATTTTTATCATTCTTTTATTCAAGATAAGGCGACCCTTGCGGAACCTTTACACCAGCTGCTTCACAAAAATAACTTCTGGAGATTGGGACCTACCGAGCAGCGCAGTTTCGATGCGCTTACAGATGCCTTGATGTCCAGCAACGTCCTAATGTCATTTAGTGAGAAACATCCGTTGTTACTGGTATGTGACGTTTCTCCCTATGGGATTGGCGTCATACTGTAATATCGAGTGGGAACGAAAGAGCGTCCCATAGCTTATCATCCGAGAACGATTATCGAAACGGACCGACGATACAGCCAAGGTGATCGCGAGGCTTTGGCGATTATTGCGGGGGTGAAGAAGTTCCATGATTTTCTCTACGGTCGAGTGTTCGTTATTGTGACGGACCATAAGCCACTTCTTGGCCGTTTTACTACAGATATTCCAACTCCACAGATCCTTTCGCATAGAATGATTCGTTGGAATACTTTTCTCTCTTCAAATTTCTGCTCACACATTCAAACTCGTCCACCGTGCCGGGAAGGATGTGGGAAATACTGATGGTCTTAGTAGGCTTCCCGTTCCGGGCAATACGATCGTCACGGAGGAAGAAGAGGTGCTGCTTATTGATATCCATATCGATTATGCCGGACCTCATCATAGTAAGATTTATTTCATATTAATCGATTCTTATTCAAAGTGGTTAGAGGTAGTTGAAGTAGCCACAACATCAGCTGCCTGTCGAACTCTTATTTAATCGTCGTATTCGAACTTTCTTAGATCATCTTCACCCTGACAACATTCGCGGTCACAAGACCAAAACAGTGGTCGACTAGCGGCGAAAACTATCTGAGGGTTCCACAGTTTGGGCGCGAAACTACTCGTTGGGTCCAAAATGGATACCTGTTTTTGTTACAAGAACAACAGGCCCTGTTTCTTATGCTGTAGTGACTGGACAAGGCCAATCATTGAGACGTCATATGAGCAACCGATGAACAGAATATGTACAATACAACTACCATTCCGCTAGATGAACCTCAATCGATTCTTCCGAATGATGTTGCCAATTCGGAAGACGCTCCACCAGCACCATCAGTAGTTATTCCAAAATCTATTGACTCTAAAATGAAAACCTTTCCTTGAGTTTTCTGTGTGGTAGTTTGGTTTCGTACTGATAATCTCAAAACAAAAAGTTCGATCTACTCATCAGGTAGCTACGACCAAACTACAAAAATACAATTTCAACTTCATACATTAAGTATGAGGCAAGAACGTGGTGACTTAGCGAATTATAAATTCACTAAATCAAAAATAAATTAATACATTTTGTATTGACTCTCGGGTTAAAGTGTAGATATGTATATTACAAATGACTGGCCTCTTCATTTTTCTGATTAACAAGTCAAAATGTTGTGAATGCCATTATTATTAATATATTGTGTCTATAAAAAGCCAAAAGAATCTTATTGATTTAATACAGACAACAAACTTCTCTTTCTATTATTCGTGTGGTTCAGCAAATGAAAAGTTTCCTTGTGTTTTTTTGATTTAGTGAATTTATAATTCGCTAAGTCACTACGTTCTTGCCTCATACTTCATGTATAAAGTTGGAATTTTATTTTTGTAGTTTGGTCGTAGCTATCTGATGAGTAGATCGAACTCATGATTCAATAAATCCCAGGTTAGCTCGATTTTTCAAACCACGTGTTCGTGACGTCATGCATTTCCGATAAATATGTAAGTTATTCCTTTTTTACTTTTCGTGCTTTAATTTGTTGTTGTAATTTATACGTGAAAGAATTGGATGATGTCAAAAAAAAAAAGATGGCCATTTGTTTACATATTTCGAGCTAACCTGGGATTTTATTGAATCATGGATCGAACTTTTTGTTTTGAGATTATCAGTACGAAGCCAAACTACCATACCGAAAACTCAAGGAAAGGTTTTCATTTTAGAGTCAATACATTTTGCATTGACTATCGGGTTAAAGTACGGGGGGGAGTTTGATATTTATACTTTCTTGGTAGATATATTATAAATGACTGGCCTCTTCATTTTTCTGATTAACAAGTCGAGAATGTTGTGAATGCCATTATTATTAATATATTGTGGTTATAAAAAGCCGAAAGAATCTTATTGATTTAATACAGACAACAAACTTCTCTTTCAATCAAAATTTCCTCTCTTACCATGATACAAATATTACAAGGTATGCTTGACAGCTAAAAGCACGTGGAGCGTGACGTCACTCAGAGTCAATTTGGATATTTTTTGCGAATTGGTTTAGGTTTATAAGAATATTTTTAGGTTTTGGGAATGGACATAAGTTTCAACGATTAGACACGATAGAAAAAACACAAATCCCAACCAAACGGAGTCAAAGTTACGAAATATATAATTCAAAGCGGCGCCACTAAAAGGAAAAATGGCGATATGTCGATTGGTTGGAACATACCTTGTATATTTATACCATGCTCTCTTACTATATGTACATAGATTAATTCTATAATCGAACACATCACAGAATTCTGCCATATCGAAAATTGTTGTTGTAATTTTTGACAGATGCGCAGGCCCATAGCATGCAAGTTCGGTGCATTTTGTGTTCGGTTCTCTCGTATAATTTGCAATTTCGGTCGTAGCGGTTTTGTTCTTTTTTTTAGATAAAATTTTTGACTTACCCCCGCTAAAGATGTTTTCCCATCAAAAAGTTACGTCGATAATGTAGACTTAAATAAGAAGAATTGTTTCATAATGTGTTGTCAAAAGTATCGATAAAATGCATCTTTTAAAGATATTGTTTCGCTCAATAAAGAAATAATAGAATTAATAGTCAAAATTAAAAATTTGGTACGATTACATTTTTGAAGCAACACATCAAATCCGAATGAGAACATTTTCAAAATTGATTTGCCCAGTTCAAAGATTTCTTCACTAACGCGACATAACTGACCTCTGCGAAAGAAACAACCTTGTCCAGAGGGGAACCGTTCATAATGCCGCGTTTTAAAATGTCGCGTTTTAAAATACCGCGTTTCAAAATGCCGCGTGGTACAAAATGTCGCGTTTTAAAATGTCGCGTTTCAAAATGCCGCGAGGTACAAAATGTCGCGTGGTACAAAATGTCGCGTTTTAAAATGTCGCGTTTCAAAATGCAGCGAGGTACATAATGTCGCGTGGTACAAAATGTCGCGTTTCATAAAACCGCGTGGTTCAAAAAACCGCGTGGTACAAAATGACGCGTTTTAAAATGATGCGTTTAAAAAAATAAATCAACACAATAGAAATAATAAATAATTTAATAAAAATTATTTGAAACAAGCAAATTGTGTTTAAACATATAGTAAAATTTTCCTTCACTGAATGGAAATTATTTATAAATGTAATTTTATGTAATTATAAAGTGGGTCTAAGAAAAAGAACGCAAATGTTGAAATTTATTAGAATATTCCTTCACTAAAATGTTAAAGTTAAGTCCTTATATATCGGAAGTTGATATCAGATACACAATTTAATCCAAATTGAACATTTTGTACGTCGCGGCATTGTGAAACGCGACATTTTAAGACGCGACATTTTGTACCACGCGACATTTTGTACCTCGCGGCATTTCGAAACGCGACATTTTAAAACGCGGCATAACTGACCCGGACCCGTCCAGAGATATGGAAAATGAATGCATATAAATAAAGAAAGATTTTGTTTCATACGTTAGAACTATAGCTGATTTAGAAAGTGGCATTTCTAAATTAGACGAGACAATACAGACACTTGTTGATTTTTTACAAATTTTAAATTTAACAATAACTTGACAAGTAAATTTTTTATTTGGGACTAATAAAATAAAAATATGCAAAATTAAATTTATAATTTTATGTATACTTCTTAAATTCGACTGTAACTGAATTATGCGTACGAAATACTCTTTTGAATGTACGAGATTACCCATTGAATAATTAAATTGATGCCTGAACATCGCATAACAGTTGCATGATTGGATAATTCATTAATCCAGGAACGAAATTTACTAACATGTGTATATACACCAGGAGAGCTTACGTTACCACAGCTTTTGCTGGATAAAAAGATGCCAGTTAATCGTTCTCCACACATTAGCGGATCACCAGAATCACTTTGAAACGAGTCCTCTTGATTTGTTTCTATTAGATTTTCACTGCCAATAGAACCAGCACATATTGTAAATTTTGGTATACTTCCTCCAAATAAACAGCGCGACGTACAAAAATGCATTGATTTAATTTTAACTTTAGTTTTACGTAAAATTTGTGGCAAACCATCACGTAAGGTTACTGTGGTAGCATCCCATCCAGAAATTACACATATCGTGTTAGGCACAGGTGTCGATTTATCAAGGGTTATTAATTTAACATAAGAAGTCTTCATAAATCTTGGATGGACTCGTATGATAGCCACATCATTTTCTAAAATTTCCGGAACAAAATCGGGATGAGGAAATATTTGAATTGAATAACGAATTTGTCTCGATAATGAACGATCGCCAATTCTTATATCACCAGCGATAATTCGAAAATCCAAAGGATCCATAATTGTGTAGTCCGAGTTTTCGTTTCGCCGTACAACACAATGGGCTGTGGTGAGAATATAACGCCAACCAATTAAGCTACCACCACAACTATGCTGGTATTTGTATTGTATAGATACCATTGATGGAAACTCTTTGAATTTTGCTTCTGTTCTGTCAGTAATTAAAAAAACGAATGGATCAGCGCATAAAACGACAACGAGATACGTTATAAAAACACAAAAAAATTTTGAACCAAACATTTTTTTAAATTTTAATACACATCACATCAAAGATGTGATGATGCATCAAATTTTTATGTATGACTGACATTTTATTTAATGCATACTAGATGTGCAGTGTTGACTAGTGTGAATATAGTCACGACTATTGTGAATTATCTAAAAATTGGACTTCCAGTATTTCCTAATTTGTTTTAATTTTAAGTTGTATTGGCCGCATAACATTTGTACAAGTGACCTATTATTATTATTATTATTACTTGTAGCCACCTCGCACTGCAACATAAAATACCTTTTGTGGTGAGGAAGCCAGTAAGCAGCCTCAGCTCATGTTTCCTAAGTAAAAGCCATTCCTTGACCCTGGCTGACGAAGGTGAAATAAATTCCTTCGCCTTTCGCAAACCTGGAATTACGCGCCAGTAGGAAGACTTTTGCACATCCTCCCAGTGTTTTATCGGCTGCCTCGTTTCCCACAATTCCAGTAAGACCAGTCACCCAAACAAGTGTTACCTTATTATAGCTTGCAAGAATCTTAATAACTTTCAGACAATCCCATACCAGCCTTGACTCAATGGTAAAAGACCTAAGAGCCTTTGAGTCCGATTAGCTGTCTGATACAATATAAACCTTTCGTCGTTTAGGCCTTTAGATATGCCAATCCTTGCGCAAAGTTCTATAGCTTGCACTTCTGATTGAAAAACGGTAGCATTGGTACCCAAGGACTTCAAGAGGGATGTCCCACTTCCGTATATTTCTACCCCCGCCCAATCTTCCGTTTTTGATCCATCTGTTAACCACACCATTGTTCCGCTCAAAGGATGGTCCCCTGTACTCTACAACTCCCGATTAGGTAATCTAACACTAAATGGTTTGTGGAAATCCAGTTTAGCTGGCATACAGTCGGAAGGCATTCCTATACTCTAAAATCCTTGAGGATTTCCAGATGGCGCGCCATATTGCCTGGTTTGATGTTACCCTACGCCTGCATCTTAAGGGCCAAAGTAGCAGCATCCTTTTTTACATACAGATGCAACGGAATTAGCCGTAGAAGTGCCTCTATTGCTGCGGTCGGACATGTTTTTATTGAGCCGGTAACCCCAATGCAGGCAATACGCTGAACCTTATTCAATAAAGTTTGCGCTGTCCTTTGTTCGGTTTTATGCCACCATACTAGCTATGCATAGGGACCATAGGCCTAATGATTGTTAGAAATAACCAGTAGATCATTTTTGGTTGTAGTCTCCAAGTACGTCCGTAGAGTCTCTGACAGGCCCAAAAAGCCTTTGTGGCTCTATTTTGATTTTTTTGTAAATGTTGTTCCCAGTTCAGTTTATGTTCTAGGATGACCCCTAGATATTTAACTTTTTTGAAAAAAGCGACAATAGTACCGTATAATGAGGGAGCTATAAGCGAGAGCTTTCTCCTCCTCGTAAAAGGGACAATGTCAGTTTTGTTTGGATTGACAATAAGTCCTTCCTGGTCACAGCACTGCCATATTAAATCGAGTGCATTTTGCATGAGATCAGAGATAACCCCATCAAACTTGTCTCTAATTATGATAGCCACGTCATCCGCATAGCCCTGGCCATCAAACTCATGGGTACTCAGGACAACCAGTAGTCTGTCAATAACCAATGGCCATAAAAGAGGAGACAATACGCCTCTTTGGGGATAGCCCTTTACGGTCCTGATGGTTACCGACTCGCCATCTAATCTGGCTGTAATATCGCGATATTTCAGCATGGAACGGATTCACCTAGTTGTAGAAGGCAAAACCACCTTCTCCATAGCTGCCCTCTCTGTTGAAACATAGGAGGTAAGTATTATCAAAAGCCCCTTAATGTCCACAAAGGCACAAAGGGCAATTTCCTTTAAAGCCATCACTCTTTCGGGGAGTATTTCCTCAATACCTTTATGAAGTAAAGCTAGAAAGATACTGTCCCCTCCAGCAGATTTGAAAGGTTTGAAAGAGCAAGTAGCCCATCTCACCTGGCTGGGTGTGAACATTTTTCCAGAGAGGCCCCAGATCCTACTGTGGGGTGAATAGGCCACCTCACTTGAAGGGTCATGCTCTTGGGCTCCTACCATTATTAAATCCGGAAAGTGGGTACCTAATAGTAGCTTCAAGGTTTCCTTCTGGTTTTCAATGAACCCCCCGTTTTGCTTCTGAAGAAGCCCTAAACCATTTGAGTGATCCCTGGAAAGGACTTTCTGGAGACGAGCGGCAGAGGGTAATTCTTTGATTCCCTCACAGAATTTTCTCCAGGTAGCCCTTTTGGATCTTCTTAATTCGAGATTATATTCCGTTAAGGCCATCTTGTACTCACCCCATTCCCCGGCGTTTAGTCTTATTGAATAACTTTTTCGATTTTTTCCTCAGCTTACTTAGCGCCCCGTTCCACCAAGGGACCAACTTAATGGACTCTCTTCGGTTAACCGCGCAGCTGTTTTCGTAAGCCAAGCGTATAGAATTATGCAGCTGGTTTGAACAGAATTAGAAGCCCTCTCGAGACTCTATGTTCCCTGGAACCAAGGGCATTTCTGATTCGAGTGAAACTCTATAAGAGTCCCAATCGGTCAGTTTTAGAATTATAATCTCCTGCCACTGCATGGTTTCGGCCGCCAAATCGAACCTGATGTGCAAGTGATCCGATAAGGAGGCCTCTTCAGACGCATGCCAGTTTTTAACTAAATTGCTAAAATGCGGACAAGCAAGCGTCAAATTTAAGATGTGTTGCCTAATCGCATTTATAAAGGTAGATTTTCTTCCCCTATTGACAATATCTACATTATTAGTAATTATATATATACTCAAAAAGGTACTCACCAATATTATTGATGTCCGTGCTGCCCACACCGTGTGGTGCGCATTTGCATCGCATCCTGTCAGGTTAACCAGCCCATTGCGCTTAAAATGAGCTATGAGCTGCCTAACTTCGAGTGGGGGTGTCATCTCTGAGTCTCAAGGAAAGTAGGCGGAGGCCATTATATCCTTCTGTTTGCCTCTTACTAAGAACCTAAAGATAAACTCTGAAATGGGAACAAAATTAATTTGCAAACTGGCCGCTCTTGGACTCTCAGTTCCGTTACAATAAATCAACTTACCCACTTTCTTTAGTATACCTTTAATTTAGTTGCCTGTTACCCATGGCTCCTGTATTAGAGGCATGCCAATTTTCTGGCAGATAAACCTACGACAAGGGACGTTCGAAGACGCCTTTGCATGATGCAGGTTTACCTGTAGGCGGGTTATATGTGCCTTCATCCTAGCGACGTCTGCTGAATGCCTAGATTAGCCTCATTACTCGCATCGCCATTGCTAGATGGCGAATCAATCTTCTCCATCTTGCTACTGCTGTCCATAGCTAACTGAGAGCCACCAGGACTCACCAGTGGCTTGCGCGGGGCCATTTCCCCTCTAACCACTGACGCCTTCCTCTCTCTTTCCCTCCTCCTCCTTGCCTGTCTCATAGAGAGGGCCGCCACACCAGTGGTTTTAGCCACAGGTGCCACGATAACCTCAAAAGGCTTGACCAATTAGGCCTCGCCCGCAGAACCTGCCTTTCCACCACCCTGGCCCCCTTGGGGTGCAGTTGGACAATCCCAAACTAAAAATTGACCTTAAAGTCAATTCGTTTGAGCTTCTCGACTGAAGAGTGGTTCATGTAGAAGGTGTAAAAGGCTGAGCAGCCTTTCGTCTTGCTCCTGACCACTCTCCAGTTGATCGCCTGCATGCCCTCGTTTTGGCTTCTAATAAAACCCAGAAGCTTATCCGTGGGTAGTTCAGCACTATTTGGGAAGGAACCAAACACGATCCTAGCTCGAGGCAGGTTTCCCGCCTCAGCCACAATCAGCTCTGTACCCATGGCTTGATAGTGCCTATAATCTCCCTGAGCCACTGTACAGTTGCCCGGACGGCGCAGATCACTAACGGCCAACCAAGCCGGAGCTGAGTGCCGAGGAACTTAGGTATAAGCAAAACTTCCTTCTGGACAGCTTTAAGCTACTCTCCAGTGAGGGCAACCTTAGGAAAACCAGAGGGCAAGATCCCAATTATCTGACTCAGCAGCCTGTCCGAAGGTAACTCCAGACCGGACCGCAGAATGCAAGACCATCAGGACATGTTCCTCCCCCTGGCCTTTTTTTGCGCTGGTCGAATACCATCACCCGAGCGGGCCGAGAAGTGATCTAACACCAAGCGGACTGCCACTGCCGCCAATATTTCCGCTATTGGGAGGACAATCGACTATATTAGATTGTGTAACTTTAGTTGGGTAAAGTAATTTTGGCGTATTGTCAACATTTATTAATAGTGAAAAGGTAGCCGAATTTGGGACTAGGTAGTAAAATAAAAATACGCAAAATTAAATTTATAATTTTATGTACTTCTTAAAGTCGTCTGTAACTCAATTATGCGTACAAAATACTCTTTTGAATGTACGAGATTACATTTTATATAAAATAACCCATTGAATAATAAAATTAATGCCTGAACATCGCTTAACAATTGCATGATTGGTAACATCTTCAATCCAAGAGCGAAATTTACTAACATCTGTATATATACCAGGATATATGACGTTACCACAGCCCTTGCCGGATGAAACGATGCCAGTTAATCGTTTTCCACACAATAGCGGACCACCAGAATCACCTTTACACGAGTCACCTCTGTTTCTTTCATTTAGATTTTCACTGCCAATTGAACCAGCACATATTGTAAATTTTGGTAAACTTCCTCCATATGAACTGCGCGAGGTACACAAATGCATTGATTTAATTTCAACTTCAGTTTTACGTAAAATTTGTGGCAAACCATCACGTAAGGTTACTGTGGTAGCATCCCATCCAGAAATTACACATATCGTGTTAGGCACAGGTGTCGATTTATCAAGGGTTATTAATTTAACATAAGGAGTCTTCATAAATCTTGGATGGACTCGTATGATAGCCACATCATTTTGTAAAATTTCCGGAACAAAATCGGGATGAGGAAATATTTGAATTGAATAACGAATTTGTCTCGATAATGAACCATCGCCAATGCCTATATCACCAGCGATAATTCGAAAATCCAAAGGATCCATAATTGTGTAGTCCGAGTTTTCGTTTCGCCGTACAACACAATGGGCTGCGGTGAGAATATAATGCCAACGAATTAAGCTACCACCACAAAAATGATGGGTTTTGTATTGTATAGATACCATTGATGGAAACTCTTTGGGTTTTGCTTCTGTTTCGTCAGTAATTAAACTAACGAATGGATCAGCGCATAAAACGACAGCAAGATAGGTTGGAAAAACAAAAAAAAATGTTGAACAAAACATTTTTAAAATTTTAATACATATCACATCAAAAATTGTGATAGTGCATCAAATTTTATGTATGACTGACATTTTATTGAATGCATACTAGATGTGCAGTGTTGACTCGTGTGAATATAGGCACGACTATATTGTTAATTATCTGATAATTTGATTTCCAGTACTTCTTGTTGTTTGAGTTTGCGATTTCCCGATAAATTACCTATCTCGAGATATCGAGAATTTTTTTTGCCCTGTTTTCATTTCTCGAAAGTTCGGGAGTCTCGTAATATTTACACGAGTGTTTCGGGAACTCTCAGGAAAGTTTCTCAGTATTAAAAAAATAACTATAATACGTTTGTATTGCAAAAATTAATTTGAAACGAGTGTAATTTGTGGTTAACCGAGTCACCCATTTGTTCTACTGGGTAGCTCCCGTGGATACACTCAGTGCTTTTCCCTTGAATTTCAACCCTCACCATATCATAGTACTTATATATTAGGTTCATAATAGTAGTTGGTTGGCAATCAGTAATTTTTTTAGTAGTAATTTCTTCAAGTGATGAAGAAATAATTTCTTCAAGTGATGTCCGTTTCGTTTGTATAAAAATGTTGTGGGATTGGAATCACTGACAATCACTGAAATTTTGGATTTTTTTTTTTTTTTTTTTTTGAGTTTCGTTTACTTTGGTCGGAATAGCACTATCCACATGACCTATCGATGTGTCAAAATGAATGTTGTTTTATGAATACTGTATACATCTGTATTCTTTATAACAGTTATGATTATAACAGTTTTAACTATGTTACGTACTTATATGTTTTGTTGTTTCTATTTTATAACTTGTAATCTATTTCTTTTAGATAGTCACATATTGCTTTATAGTTTATTGCGTTTTCCTGTTTTAGTATATCTATTAATTTATTATTTTGTATTATTGGATATTTTTCTCTTATACTATTATATTTTTTGCATTTTTCTATTATGTGTTCGTTGTCTTCTATTATGTTGCACATGTCACATAAATTATTTTCTTCTAATCCCATTAAGTGTTTAAATTTTTTATTTTTCCCATGTCCCGTTCTTAGTCTATTGATTTGTCTGATATTATATGATTTCATCTGGGCTTTGTAATACCAGGGTTTTCTTGGTGGGTTATTATTTATTTGTTTATTATATTTTCCCACCTCTGTTGTCCAGTTGTTATATTTTATAATCCATTCTTGCCATATTGTATCTTCTATTATCTTGTGCGAATCTTCTATAGTTATTAGATTGTCTATGGTTTCGTGTGGTTGTCCTATAATTGCTTCTTTCGCTAACTTGTCTGCTTTTTCATTACCCAAGATTCCTGAGTGGCTTGGTATCCATTGTATTATTATTGTTATGTTTTCATTTTCAATTGCTGTATCTATTATTTGTTTCTCGTAGTATTTTAATTTTTTGTCTTGCTTGACTTTATTTATTGAAGAGCAGCTGCTTTTTGAATCTGTAAATATAATTATCTTCGTGTATCCATACCGTATTGCTTTCTCTATTGCTATTTTAATTGCTAAGGTTTCTGTTGTTTTAATTGTTGCTTTGTTATTTAGTTTTATTTTTAGTTCTTCATCTGAGTTTTTAAAGTATATCCCTATTCCGGCTTTGCTCTGTATTATTGATCCATCTGTGTAGATTTGTTGATATTCTTGGTATTTGTTAAGTATCTCTAGGTATAGTGACATTATTTCGATTTCATTAGTTGTAGCTAATTTACTAGCATTTCTTTTCATCTCTTCATGTATTATTAGATTTTTTGTTGGTTTGATTGCCTTGCTCTCCGGTTGGGTTATTTTTGCCAAAAAATTGTAATCTCTGTATAGTTCTGATAGCTTTCCCATTATTTCATTATTTTTAATCTTGTTCCCGGTACAGCTGTTTTTATTTATCTGTTTTGCTATATATTTAAGTGAGGTTAATTTATTGTCTAATTCCGCTGGAAGCGTTGCTGTTTCTGCTAGTAGCGTTGGTATTGGTGTAGTTTTTAGCATTCCAGTGCAAATCCTCAGGTTTTTATTAATTATTTGCTGTTTTATTTCTGTGCTGTTTTTAATGTTCATTGGCGTGATTGTGTCTGCAAACTTAGTCCTTGTTTGTATTATTGCTTTATATATATTCATTATCGTGTGAGGGTGGGCTCCTCCATTTTTATGTGTTATGGTTTTCAGTAGATTTGTCGCATTTTCTATTTCCTTTCTCAGATTTTTGTAATGTGGTAGTAGCGATATTTTGTTGTTGAAAGTTATTCCTAACAGTTTTATCACTTTTTCTTCTTTTAGAGTTATATTGTTAATTTTTATTGCGAGTTCTGTCGGTTTATTTTTGTATAGCCTCACATAGGTGCATTTTTCTGGGTTTATTTTTAATTTTAATTTATTTAGTTCCTCATTTAATTTTTTTAGTATTATATTGGTTGTAGTTATAGCTGCTATTTCACTGTTTTCTTTCACTAATATTGCGACATCATCTGCAAATTGATATATTGATGTTTTCTGGTTTTGTAGCTTGTGTAATTCTTTTGTATATATGTTAAACAATGATGGGCTGAGACAGCTGCCTTGTGGTATTCCCTTATTTGTTATCTGTTTTAGTGTGTTTGTTCCATTTTCATATATAATTGTTCTATTTGTTAGGAATTGGTATATCCAGTTTATTAGATGTTTTGGTGTCCTGATTTCTTTTAGTTTTTCTATTAGGATGGTTTTTTCCACATTATCAAAAGCTTTTGATATATCCGTTGTTATTAATATTTGTACTTTATGTTTTGCTTTTTCGGCTGTTATTTCACTAAATAAATTGACAAAGTAGTCCATTATATTAAATCCTTTTCTGAATCCATATGAATTTGAAGGTAGTATTTTATTGGAGCTTAGGTGTTCATTTAACTCATCTAGTATAGTTTTATTGAAGATTTTGGATATTGTGTTTTGGAGACAGATCGGCCTATAGCTTTCCGTATCATTTTCATCTTTATTTGATTTTTTAATTGGTATTATTTTAGTTTTTTTCCATTTTTCTGGGTATTGTTGGTTTATATATATATTGTTTAAATAATTAACAAGTGTTTTTATTATATTTGGGTTATTTTCTATAATGATTTTTAATGTTTTATAAGATATTTTATTTTCTCCGGGTACTGTATTTTGTTTTTTATTTATTATATCTATTATTGTTTTATCGTCGAAATTGGTATTGTTCACGTTTGTTATCTCCATTGGTAATATTATTTCCTCTACGGTTTCTGGGAAATTTTCGTTTAGAAATTTTTTTGCCATGTCGTAATCCTCCAACAAGTTAAAAGCATTGTTTCTTTTATTTTTTAATTTGTTTATTTTATCCCATAGTTGTTTAGTGTTTAGACTTGGGTTTATGTTGTTGACAAATATTTCCCATGATTTTCGTTTGGCTTTCTTTATTTCCCTTTTGAGTATCGCTATAGATCTCAACAATTCCGTGGCCGTGTATAAGGTTTTGTATCTATTATAGCATTTTTGTTTTTTATATTTTATGTTCCAGAGTCGTTGAAGTTGCTCGTTCCACCATGGTTTCGGATTGTTTTTATTATTGACTGTTATTATTTTTGTGTTTTGTAGTATTGTGTCTTCTATTATTGTTTCAATGTTATTTTCATTATTGCATTCTCTTAAGTTTATGTTTGTTATTTTCTGTATTACTTGTTTCCAATCCACTATTTCTTTCCTTGTGTATTTATTTATGTTCATATTGATTATTATAGGTAGATGATCTGATCCTAAATTTTCATCTAGACAGTCCCACGTTAATTTGTTGAAGATATCCTGAGTACATATTGTGATGTCTAATGTTGAAGTTGTATGATTTCTCAGATCCTGTCTTGTTGGCTTTCCTGTGTTAAGTATTTGTAGATTACTATTTTCTATTAATTCCGCTATTTTTTTGCCTGTAGTATCTTCTTTAGTTGTATTTCCCCACATACTGCAGTGTGCATTTATGTCACCGGCTATTATTGTGTTGGAGTTATTTTCGGCTTTCTCTAATATTTGCTTAAATTCTCTTATTTGGGTGTTAGCTATTCCATTTGGTGGATTATAAAACGCTATTATATTTATATGGATATTTATATATTTAATTTTTATTTGTATTGCCTCTATGTGGTTCAAGTTTAGGTTTATGTCCATTGGCTTTATTCCTATTCTTTTGTGTACATAAAATCCTACTCCTCCATATCCATCTTCTCTATTTTTTATTATTGAATTGTAATTGGCTATATGTGGTTGATTTCCAAGGTGTGTCCAAGTTTCACTTAAGATGGCTATGTCAATATTTTGGGTGTTCATGAATGTTTGTAGTAGATTTAAATTGCTCCTGAGGCTTCGAATGTTTATTTGAATCATTTTGATGCTGCTTCCCATATTTATTTAATTTTTAGATTTTGAACTAGATTTTTTAGTTCCATTGTTAATAAATCTGGAACTGTATAGTTCTTATTGCTGATTTTTATGAATTGGTTTATTGCGATTTCTAGTTGGTTGATTTTCTCTCGTTGCTCTTTGACTATCTGATCATTTCTGTTGGCTCTCATTATCCATGCATTTGGTGTTGTTTCCTCATTTTTATTTATACTAGGATAATTTTGGGCATCTATTTGTTTGTGGTAGTCTTTCTGTTTTGGGTAAAGTTTTTCCACTGTTTCTTTGTATGTTGTTTTATTTTTGATTATATGTCTTTTTATACGGATTTGTTTCTTTTTTTCAGGACATTGGTTTGAATTAGTATAATGTTGTACTCCATAACAGAATTTACATTCTGGATTGTCCTTACATTCATGCGCTTCGTTTACTATAGTTGGTTTAGCACATTTAGCACATCTCTTTGTTACTGACTGACAGAATTTTTTTATATGTCCATAGTTTAGACATGCTGAGCAGAACCTTATTCTTGGCATGAAGATATCTGTTTTTATTTTTACATCATAGAATAAAAGATGTTCCGGTAATTCGCTTGCTCTTAGTTCCACTTTTAGTATATTGGTGTCTTTTAGTTTTTTATTTATTCTGTCCCATGTTTGTATTACCTCTCTATTTGTTATCTGATAATCACTTTTTAAATTTTCTTCTATTTCACTTAGTGTGAAATCCCCTACAATTCCTTTTATTACTCCTTCCACATGTGTATAGGTTTTGGGTATATAACAACTATAGCCTTTTTCCAATAGGATTTTGTTTATCGGGTCATCTTTCCTTACACACTTATTTGCTTTATCGTAAGATTCAAATTCTACTCTTGCTATCTTTTTATTTACTTCTGCTATATTTTTAACTTTTATATTATTTTCTTTAAAAATTTTTGATATAATTATTGATATCATGCTTTTCGGGATTTTACTATTTATTAGCACATAAAATGGTCCTTTATCTTTGTCTATGTATTTGTTTTCAATCCTATTTTTATTTTGTTTATTTTCTTCCACACTTTTTGAGTCGTCCATTTTGTTGACCATATTTTGTTCATTAAGCTTCTTCTTATCAATTGGTTTTTTATCATTATGTTTTGCCATTTTCATTTCACGTTCCCCCTCACTATTATTATTAATTATTTTTCTTTTTACTATTTTTACTACGTTTTCTTTTTTATTTGACTGATGTTCTTCGTATCCGCAGAAATCGTCATCTGATATATTTTCATCTATATTGTTTGGTCGGCTTGGGTTGCCGCCATTTTGGTTTTCGTTACCAATTCCTATTTTATATTGTTTAATAATTTTTCCTTTAGAAACACTTTTGGAAAAAAAAATTTCTTTCAATACACTTTTTGAAATGTTTTTTATTTTTATTATATTTTTTCTCTTTATTTTATTCACTTACACTTCCACTTTCACTTCTAAAAAAATCTCCTTATATTTTGCACGTCTTTACACTTACAAATTCACAAGGCGACTGAATTTTGGATTTTTACGCCGATAAAAAAATAATTTTCGGTTGTCAAAAAAACCCAAGTAAAAGTAGAGTTAAAAATACACCGACTCTTTTTATGAGTTCGTTTTTTTGTTCAAAAAAACTCCGATTTATTTTACCCCGGTGGCCATCAGCGAACACTATGAATTTAAAATTGCTTTGTAATAGATCGTGATATTTGTTCATTTTAGTACCGCAATTGTCGCTAGTGTGAATTATCTTTTCCATAACAAATGAGGTAATTTACACTAGCGCACCTAGCGTAAATGATGGCGAAGTTGATGTTTAGTAGAAGTGCTAAACATGATCTATAGATTGTGAAATTAGTTCATAAATCTTTCACTAGTTTCGCTAGTCCGTGTACAAAAACGTTTGTTTACGTTTTTTTTATATAGAGTTTTGCTAAAAACAGCTATAATAAAATTGAAATAAATTGAATAAAAAATACCACGATATGAAGTTTAAAGTAATAATAATAATTAACAATAGATTAATACATGTATTTTGAAAAGATAATAATTCATAACCCTTTAATATCCACGAAAACCATAAGTTAAAACAGCTAATTTTGACATATTTATAGCTGATTTATCAACTAAACTTATTGTTACATTTATATTTTTCGATGCAATTAATCAACTTTCTCTTTATTTTATATTTTTAAATACAAAGTATTGCTCAAATCTCATATTTTATTGACTAATAAATTTCCAAAACAAAGGACATAACCTCATAAAATACCAAAAATGACCACATTTTTATTTGTAATTTTCTTGGATGTTAAAGGGTCAACGGATTATTTAATTTAAATAAAATATGTTAAATAGTATTTCAAATTATTATTATAGCCATCAACGTTTCTTCAAGATAATTTTAATTAAGAATTTTGCGATTTAATTGGACATGTTTTTACCGAAACTTCATATAAAAAAAATGTAAACAAACAATTTTGTACACGGACTAGCGCCTCTTGCGAAAATTTATTCGAAGCAGTTGTACTAAAACACGATCTATAGATCATGTTTAGCATTTGTACTAAGCATCTACTTCGCCATCATTTACTCTAGGTGCGCTAGTGTAAATTACCTCATTTGTTATGGAAAAGATAATTCACACTAGCGACAATTGCGGTACTAAAATGAACAAATATCACGATCTAAAGATTATATTCAATTAAGAAGAGTTCGTTCGATGCGATTTTAGTACTAATGCCATAATTGCGCAAATTTTGAATATTGCTATAAATTAACTTAACATAAATTTAAGCAAAAAAGGTGTCTTAAATTAAAAGAAAGCTAAAATCATTCTCTTCTTATTTTGGCGTTTGATCTAGGAACATCAAATTAAAACAACATTTTTTGGAAACATAGAAATTAAAACCAAATTGTATTTCATCTTGGATTGCGAATTTTATTTTCATCTTCTGCATTATCCAGCCATTGATTGCAACAGTTTACAGGGATAAATTTTACTTGAGCGAATCCAGCGTTAGTTCAACAACAACAATTCGCTGTATTCACATACACGAGGGGTTCTTCTTTTCTTTTTTGATTCCAAGAAAACTGCCGCTGAAGTTCACCGATTTCTTTGTGATACTTATGGTAATCAAACTCCATCGAGAGCAAGCTGTTTCAATTGGTTTCATCGATTCCAAAGTGGTGATTTTAACTTGACAGACAAAGAACGGCCAGGTCAGCCAAAAAAGCTTGAAGATGCCGAATTACAAACATTATTGGATGCATGTAAAACGCAAAAAGAACTTGCAATGCAGTTAAACATTGACGGATCAACTATTTCTCATCGTTTGCACGCAATGGGACAGATTCGAAAGCTAGGAAGATGGGTCCCACATCAACTGTCCGAAAATCAATTGAGAGCACGAATTGAACCATGCAAAAAAAATCTTGCTGAGTACAAAAAACATAGTTTTTTGCAACGAATTGTTACTGGCGATGAAAAGCGGGTCCATTACGACAACCCCAAACGTAAAGCAGCTTACGTCGATCCAGGCCAAGCAGGACCATCGCAGCCAAAACGAGATATTCATTGCGATAAGGTTATGCTGAGTATTTGGTGGAACCAGAAAGGTGTAAGGTTTTATAAGTCTCAATTGCCGTACCTGACAAATTACGAACTTGACATTCCACGAGAAATTCATCATTAGTTAAGATTGCCATGAAGTCGCCTACCACGATTTCCGAAGATGAATTATTAAGGTATGTCAAAAAGAATATGCGTCCAGGTTTACAGTTTCATCTTCAAATGACCGAGAAGAAAATTAATTCAATTGATCAGCTCATTGCATTGTGTGTGGGCTGGGAGCAAACCTGGAATAGAAACGGTTATTGCCCTGAAAATTTTCTTCAACATAAGAAATCTATTCATGAACTATCTTCGTTGAACAATTCAGTCGACGTATCATTTATTCCGCGTGATATAGATCATACTCTTGAAGCTTACAATTTACCTAGGAAATCAAAAGTATCTTTTAATGATTATCCTAGATCACCACCCAAAGGTAATAACCTTCATTCATCAGCAACACCTAATTCCAATATTTCAGGAAATTCAAGTCTTATATGCTGGAATTGTTACGATATAGGGCATGGTTATCCAGATTGTTCGGTTCCGTCTACGCACATTTTTTGTTATGGTTGTGGTGCTGAAAATGTGATCAAACCAAATTGTGTCAAATGTAATCCCACTAATTCGGGAAACTTGACAATGGCAATGCGCACGACTGGGCGAACGCATTACCCCAGACCACCGCTACCCAGATCCAACAATACCACTCCCCCAAGTTTTCCAGAATCGGATGGGTTGAGACCTCGGACGCGCACTGCCAGCCCGACCACCAACCCCAAATAAGTTCCAACAACACGTCTTACTTTCCATCATCACAGTTTACTTCGCCTACCTATTCTCGAAATGCTAAGTATTGGTACAATCGACGCAGGCTTAAAACCAAATGCTTAGAAACTATTATACAGGACGAAGCCGATGGAAGACCTTACGCAGATGTGTTGATCAATGGGCTTAGTATGCGTGGACTTTTGGATAGCGGTGCAAATATAAGCGTTCTGGGATCAGGAAATGAAGATTTACTCAATTCTCTTAATATTAAATTTCATCGATTGCCTTCGTATTTGTTAACCGCAAGTGGACAAAGAAACGTGATTCTTGGCCATATCAACATTCCAGTCACGTATTTAAACAAAACCAGAAATATACGTTTGCATATCGCACCGGATTTACAGCAGAATTTGTACTTAGGGATCGACTTTTGGAAAGAATTTGGGTTAGCTCCGGTTATCGTCGAAAATTTATTTCAGCCCCCAGCAAATCCAATTACGAGTAACCAGCACGATCTCTCGGATAAACATTCCAATGAGCTGAAAAAAATCATCGCCCTTTTTCCATCATCAGAACTGCTCGGGTTAGGGAAAACTTCCTTCACCACTCATTCCATTGACGTCGGGTCAGCAGCCCCTATTAAGCAGAGATATTATGCTGTTTCTCCTGCCATCCAGGTTGATATAAATAAAGAGTTGGATCGCATGTTATCCTTGGGTGTGATCGAGGAGAGCAACAGTAGTTGGTGTTCGCCTGTTAATCTAATCAAAAAACCAAATGGCAAAGTTAGACTCTGTTTGGATGCGCGTAAATTGAACGCGGTCACGGTAAAAGACGCGTATCCGCTGCCCCTCATTGATGGATTACTGGGAAGACTGGATCAAACTAGATTTATTTCGAGTATTGATCTCAAAGATGCCTTCTGGCAAATCCCTTTAAATTCCAGTTCCAGGCAATATACCGCTTTTACCGTACAAGGTCGCCCGCTGTATCAATTTCGCGTAATGCCATTCGGCCTGTGTAATGCCCCTCAGCGCATGTGCCGACTCATGCATAAAGTTATCCCCTTTCACTTACAGGATCGCGTCTTCGTCTATTTAGACGACCTTTTGATTACGTCTGCTAGTATAGAGGAACATTTTTCTCTATTGCGAGAAGTTGCCAAATTGCTACGTAACGCTAACCTCACCATCAATGTCGCTAAAAGCAAGTTTATGTTAAAACAAATTAAATATCTAGGTTATATGGTTGGTGATGGTTGCTTACAGGTCGACCCCGAAAAGATCTCCGCTATTGAAGATTATCCTGTGCCTCATACTCCTAAGCAGATTCGTAGGTTTTTGGGTATAACTGGATGGTGCCGCAGGCTCATAGCCAATTACGCTACCATTAGTGCCCCTATGACGGATTTGTTGAAAAAAGGAAAGAAATGTGTTTGGAATGCGGAAGCTCAACGCTCTTTTGAAACGTTGAAATCGGCTTTGATAATCGCCCCGGTTCTGCGAAATCCTGATTTCAGCAAAACATTTTACGTGCAATGCGATGCCAGCAGTACCGGAATAGGAAGCGTATTGTTTCAAAAGGGCCTAGATGACGAAGAATTTCCGATATCGTATATGTCGAAAAAATTAAATAAAGCTCAACGGAATTATTCCGTTAGTGGCTCGAGTGTTACGCGGTAGTGCTGAGTATTAAAAAATTTCGAGCCTATATCGAAGGATTTCATTTTGTAGTCATCACTGACCATGCAAGTCTCCAGTGGCTAATGTCTCAGAAGGACCTTTCTGGTAGATTGGCTCGCTGGAGCTTAAAATTACAAGGGTTCGATTTTGAAATCCAGCATAGGAAAGGAGCTCAAAATGTGGTGCCTGATGCTCTCTCTCGTGTCAATGTCGATGAAATAAGAGGTCCCCCTAAACCATTATCCATTACATATAGATTTGAATGCAGCAGAGTTTACCACGGATGAAGATTATATTAATCAAATTCGGAATTTCCAAAAGCTTGATAAGGTCCATACTAATTTACGCCTGGAAGACAATAAACTACTTATTTGTCCCTCCTTTGGTACTAAAATCTGCGACACTGATTTATCGGAGTGGAAGTTGATTATACCTCAGTCATTAAAAGGTCAGCTGATGGAACAGGCACATTCTCCCCCATTGTCAGCCCATTTTGGCGTAGCCAAGACTCTGGAAAGGCTTCGAAGATATTTTTATTGGGCCAATATGTCTAAAGATATAAAAAATTATATCTCGAACTGTAGCGTGTGTAAAACCTGCAAGCCGGTAAATTATGCCACTCGACCTCCGATGGGTGATTTCGTGGAAGTTCATCAACCATTCCAATGGTTGTATTTGGATTTTCTGGGTCCTTACCCTCGTACAAAGCGTGGTAATTCTTACATTTTAATAGTTTTGGATAAATATTCACGATTTGTATTCCTGAAAGCTTTGAGAAATGCCAACGCAGCAAGTTTAGTTGATTTCGTTGAGAGCCAAATCTTTAATTTATTTTCTGTTCCAGAAACAGTTTTAACCGACAACGGAAAACAATTTATATCTGTTCAGTTTAAAAACTTGCTAGCTAAATATGGAGTAAAACACCTTACGACACCCAAATATACTCCACAATCTAATTCTTCGGAACGAGTGAATCGTTGTATATTGTCAGCTATCCGCTCTTATATTAAGTCCGATCAGCGTGAATGGGATGCACATCTTAGCGAAATCGCGTCTGCTTTGCGTAATGTCGTTCACGCATCTTGCGGATATTCACCGCATTATCTTGTATTTGGCGAGCACAAGATAAATCATGCTTCTGATTATGCATTACGCAAGTTATTGTCACAGCCCAGTGATAACGAAATAGCAGTCACAACCAAACCTACTAGACTAAATTTAGCTCGTGAATCCGTGTTAACTCATTTGCGCTCTGCTTACGCTAAGAACGCTAGTCAGTATAATCTCCGAAGTCGCATTCGTCGTTTCGAACCAGGCCAGAATGTGTTAGTGAAAAATTTTACTCAAAGTGATGCCTCGAAAAATTTTAATGCCAAACTTGCCCCTAGAGCGATTCCCGCGATTATCTCTAGAAAAGTAGGCCAAGTAGCCTTTGAATGTAAAGATTCCAAAGGGAATATATTGGGAGTGTACCATATTAAGGATATTTATAATAATCCTGAATATTCTTGAATTTTATAGTTAGCCCGGCTTTGTGAGACCTCTCAGTGGTGTGAGTCGTCCCCACGATTGTAACGACCCCTTTGAGTCGATTACATTTCAACCTGAATTTAACTTACAACCGAAAATTAAATCCAAACCTTGGCTGTTACCATGTTTTTTTTTGTTTGTTGTTGATCTATTAATTTGAATAGCGGAAAATGCTTTGCGCGCGAAATCATCGAATGTACCGAGAATGTACATAACATAAAACAATAAAAATACAAATAAATCAATTAGTTATATATTTTGGGATGGGCATTAAGTGATTATACGTTCGAGAAACAAGAAGTGATTTTTTAAAATTTATTTGGTTGGCCTATTAAATTGGCTGTGATTAAGCTAAGATAGAAAGATTTAGCGCATCTATCAAATTACTAGTTTTCAATTGTTAATTGTGAAATAAAACTAAAAATATTATAAAAAAAAAAACATAAATAATAATAAGAAAAACAAAATTTTAAGTTATGTTCATAAAACGCGAGTGGTGTGATCAATAAAATGTAATATCAATTGTTAATTTTTGTATGGAAAATCATAAATCACACTTGCAAAATTTTTAAATACTAAATATTAAAAGCTAAGATAAAACCAAACATGTGTATCGGTGTATGCTGTAATCATAGTATATAAAATTTGTACATAAAAAAAATTAATAAAATAAAAGACAAAACTGTTGAGCTAATTAAAATAAAACAAAGTATAAAACTCATAACGTCATACTTATGAACTGTCGTGTAATTGTATGTTGAATTATAAAACAAATTAAATTAAAAATAAATTTTATAAAAATAAAAACTATCACCGAGTTTTGATTAGTGATCCACTCAGTTTCGCTATTTGTCGTTACATCGCCCCTCAGGAAGAGGAAATTGTGAGAAAATTAAAATTTACCAGTGCAAATTTCTCACATTCAAAACGCAACGTATACTGGATGTCAAAGTGTTTATAATATTGCCATCAAAGTTTATATGAACAACATATTCCCCAGTGGTGACGTAAATACTATACCGGGTGGTAATAAGACTTTTGTGTGGACATCTACTGGAATAATCCTCATCGAATATCATCGATAGCTGTGGAATTATTACAAATTTCATCAGATTCTACATAATCATCTTTAGTACTGTACAGTGAAACACTAGCGGTGGGATTTTGGTATCAGGACATTTCAACGGTTAATTCAGGTATATGATTAATTTTGTTTCATTAGTTAAGTTTGGGTTAATTCAATTATTTTCTTTAGTTTACGTATCTTGAATTCATGTCTTTATTTAATCTGTGCAATATAATTGTAAAGATGCGTTAAATATTTAAACAGGTGGTGTCGGATATAGTGGTTGGGCATGGAACACGTTAACCCCGTATATGCACAGTTAGACATGTTCGAAAGGAGCCTGGAAAATACCCCATGACCAATACCGTGAGTCCGTAGCCGGCAAAACTGTGCCCAGGAATTCCGATCGAATGATTTTTGTAGCGGTCGCTCAGGAGGTGGCCGTTACAGTGTGTTGTATTATGAGCTGTTAAATCCAAATGAAACGGTTACAGGTGATCGCTACCGACGCCAACTGGACAATTTGGCACGTGCATTAGACGAAAAATGGCCAGCAATAGCGAACAAAAACTATAAAGTTTTGTTTCATGATGACAATGCCAGACCACATCGTGCAAAAACCGCTCAAAACAAGGTAGAGCAACTCGGTTGGGATCGGCTTGAACAACCTGGATATTCTCCAGACCTTGCACCTTCCGACTACCATTTGTTTCGATCAATGCAAATAGGCCTGGCTGACGGATGCTTCCGAAACGCCGGAAAAGTGCGAAATTGGATCGATTGCTGGATAGCTGGGAAAGTTGAAGGCTTCTTCAAACGAGAAATCCACAAACTTCCCAGGAGATGGCAGGAAGTCATAGCTAACAATGGCGAATATATTGGATAGCATTTCTTTTTTATAAAAAAATCTAAAAATTAATTCACACACCCAATATATAGAGTCGGTTATACAGATATTGCATCTGTTGATAATACATATACTAAAACTCTTCCTTCTTTGTCTCCTCCTTCCTTTATTCCTTCTCTTTTCTTCGTTTTTTTTTCATTTTAATTTTAATCAAAAATTCATTAATATAATAAAGTAAATCAATTAAATAACATCATTTCCCCCCTCCCTACTTAGACTTCGAAGCGCTTTGGTTTAAAAATTTTCCGTTTTAGACGATTCGGTTCACCCTCTTTCATTTCTTCTGATTCCAAGATTTTATCCAATCTATTTCCGACATCTGCTGGTCCAGGAGACGGAACCCGTTTTAAATGAGTAACTTTTCGACGGTAAGTTTTCCCACCTGTTGATTCGACCCAGTACCCTTTCGTTCCACAACAGTAAAATCGTCGGAACCAAATTCAGGGGTCATCTTGTTATGTTTTACAATTTCATTCACCAAAACAGTATCGCCGACCTTAATTTCATTTGCCTTGGCTCCGCGACGTTTCTCAATATATATCTTCACCTTTTCTTTCATATTTTTGTCCTTTTCAATCACTTCTTCATCTACTTCCATTGGCATTCCCCATTGCGGTAGTTTGTCGCGCATGATTCGGCCCCCAAACATTAATTCTTCAGGCGATTTACCTGTTGTTGGGTGTTTTGTCGATCGATAACACAATAAATAATCCAGTAACTCATTTTTCCAATTTCCCCTTTATTGGTGACTGATAATAATACGTTTTTTCATAGATCGATTTTGACGTTCAACTTCTCCGTTCATTTGCGGCCAGTACGGAATACTTGGAACAGATTCAATGTTACATTCTTCTAAATAGTATCTGAATTCCAGTGAGTTAAATTGTGGCCCATTAACATGTCTGATTGATATTGGAACCCCGAACCGAGTAAATATGACTTTCAACCGATTTATTGTTTCCTTTCCATCTATTTTGGTCATTATTTCAACTTCTTTATAATGTCTGTAATAATCGACGACTACCAGTAAATAATTTCCGGAAGGCAAAGGCCCCATAAAATCAATGGCTAAATCCTGCCAAGACTCAGTTGGCAACTATTTCCGCTTTATCGGTTCTGGTGGATCCGGTCTCGCCATAATTAAACAGGCACGACAATTTTTTAATGATTTGTCTATTTCTTCATCAATTTTAGGCCACCATACCTTAGCTCGTATACGTTTTTTCATCACCGAACATCCCGGGTGCCCAATGTGTGCCAATTCTAACGTTCTAGCACTCAACGACCTTGGGATTACAATTTTTGTGCCTCGCAATAAAATATCTCCCGAAAAGCACAATTAATTTTCAAATAATTTATAGATTTTTGTATCTTCCGTAAACGTGCCAGAATCTAACCCCATTTGGACATTATGTATATCAACATCTCTTCTCGATTCTAGGTGAATATCTATTAATTTAATCGCGACTGGTCTAACCGCTTCCACTAATTCATTTATGTAATTTTCAGAGTCATCATCGAATGGCTGCGGTTGGCCAATTTGGGTATATGTACAACCGTGACAAAGGATCCGCGATATTATATTTGCCTGGTCTGTAAATTACAGAATACTAATACGCCTGTAGTCGCATTACCCAACGTTCAATTCGTGCACAAGGTCTCGAATTTGTACCAAAAATTATTTCCAGTGGCTTGTGATCGGTAATTAAATCAAATTCCTTTCCGAATACATAAAAATGAAATTTCTCGACAGCCCAAACTAGTGCCAGTGCCTCTTTTTCTGTCTGGCAATAACGTTGTTCTGGTTTGGTCAAGCTTTTACTTGCATACGATATTATTTGCGTTCTATTTTCATCATTGTAATACCCTAGTTAGGACAGTCTCACTTGATAATCTTGATTTTAATTAATCAAATGATTCCTGCTGCCTCGGGCCCCAAATGAATTTTTCTTCCTTTCTTGTTAGTTTCCTCAATTCAAATTTCACCGTCGCTAAATCAGGGATAAACCGTCCCACATAGTAATACCGCGTTTAGCGGTGATCTAAATTGCTTGATTGCGTGAACTTTATCTTATTCCATCACTTGACAATTCATGACTCAAAATTACAATTTTACTGACCCCGAATACACATTTGCTTTTGTTTAACGTGACGCTCCATTTTTCTAATGCTTTCAGGACTTTCTTTAATCGATCGTCGTGTTGTTCCTTTGTTGAGCCATAGACTATGATGTCATCCATAAAATTCATACAACCGCAAATTTGTTCCATTAACTTATGGAATATTTCGAGAGCGCACGAAATTCCAAACAACAACAACCGGGTATATCTGAATAAACCTTTGTTGGTGATAAACGTGGTGAGATGTCGTGACTGTTCTGATATTTCCACTTGGTGAATTGCATTACTAATATCTAATTTCGAGAATATCTTTCCATTGGCCAAATGCGGTAAAAAGTCTTCTTTCACTGGTAGTGGGTGATTCTCTCTTTTAATTGCTTTGTTAACACGTCTCATGTCAATACAAATTCTTCCTTTACCATTTTCTTTTGGTACCACGACCATTGGTGAGATCCATGTTGGTGCACCTTTCACAGATTCAATTACTTCTAGTGCTATTATTTCCTCAATTTTCTTTGATGCCGCTTGTTCAATGGAAACTGGAACTCTGCGTTAAGGCTGTGCAACTGGTTTTACTGATTCATCAATGAGCAAATTAACAATTACCCCTTTAATTTTACCCAGTGGTCGCAGTTGTTCAATACTGTTTACATCCACTTCTGGTCCTATTTTTAAAACTTTTAATAGTTTTGCCGTAAATAAACCCAATAATGGGTTACCCGTGTTTTTTACCACATAAAACGTCGGTATGGTTCTATTTTTAGCACAATAACTCGAAATTTTCTCCCAATTGACGTGTTGCAGTAAACGGTTAGCTTTGACAAAATTGGTACCGTTATCGCTGTAAATGTAGCTCGGTCTTCCTCTACGATGTCTAAATCTGCTCAAAGCTTCGAGAAACCTGTTAGCTGCTAATGTCGTAACCAGCTCAAGATGAATGGCACGGTATACTGCGCAGGTAAATAGCCAGATGTAGTACATTTCACCTTCTCGTAAAAAGAGAGGTCCAGCGTAGTCTACTCCCGTGATTTCAAAAACTTTTGCATCTCCTATTCTCCTTGCGGGTAGACTCGTAGGCGGTGCTTTTAGTGTTTTTCCTGCAAAACGGCAACAGGTAACTCACTTTTGTATGACATTTTAATCCAAAAATGTTCTCTCAAAATTGTCAATATCGTATTGATGCCCGCGTGATTACTTTTCCGATGTGTAATTGTGTAATAAGCAGTTTGACCAATTCATGATTATGGCTTAAAACTATCGGAAATCTGAAGCCAAAACTGTCATCACGATTTGAAACCAGTGATTTCGTTCTGATTAATCCGGTGCTTGCTTCTTTATAGACTTCGAGGGTCTTTAATCGTGAATCGTTTATTCCTTCAAAGGCCTCGTCTTGGCTGATTTTCAAAATTCGCAATTCTGCATCAATAAATTCTCTCGCGCTGATTTCCCACTTTTGGCGGCATTCTGGATTTACGTTGCAATTTCGCGCAAATCGAAAAATCTAAGCAATGATATCAGATGCAATGATCGGCTGGCCAGTGATCAGGAGAATTTTTTAGCCAGTCTGGTCCCGCCCACCATCTGGAATTTATGAGCTGTCTGGCTGTACACCCTCGTGACGGCAGATCGGCCGGATTTTGATTACCTGGTACGTGTCGCCAAATTTTGATATCAATGGTCGCTCGTATTTATGTTATTCTATTCCACACAAAAACTACCCATTGGCCATTACGACGAATCCAGGACAAAACAGTTGACGAATCCGTCCAAAAAATTACCTCTACCTTCTTTAATTTTAACGAATCGATTGTGGTTTTCATCAAGCGTGCTCCAAGCATTGCTGCCAAGAGTTCCATGCGTGGAATCGAAATATCTTCTCGTGGCTTAACTCGTGATTTCGCTTGTACCAGATGAACGGACGTACCATTTTCTCCTTCCACTCGAACAAAAAATGCAGCCGCGTATGCGGTTTTGCTTGCGTCTACAAACATGTGAAACGTTACTTTGTCATCTGTGTCTTCGAAAATCCATCGTGGAACACTTAGATCTCGAAGTTCAGGAATTTGATCGTACCAGGCTTGAAACTGTTTTTAGTAGTCATCTGGGATCTCATCGTCCCAATTTAATTCTTTGATTCCCCATAAATTTTGGAGCAATATTTTCGAAAGTAGCAAAGTGGGAGTGGCCCAACTGAGTGGGTCGAAAACTTTATGCGCCGCGGATAAAACAAAACGTTTCGTAATTTTGTCTGCTCGTTTTTCCGTTATTGTTGAATTAAGTCTCAATGTATCTTTGTCCTTGTTCCAAATCACTCCGAGTACGGAGTCTCTCACCCTCGGAGGTCAAAACAGGCTTCTTACATGATCCGTGTAGTTCCGTCTTGGAAATACTAGGCCTCCTTTTCCGATTCCACGCTCGTGACACAATTATCGACGTAGAATGAGTCGCGTATTCTCTCTATCAACACTGATTCTTCAATGCTCGTGGATTTTTGAACCATTTTTTCCAAATGACAATCGATTGTTGCTCATAGCAGAAATGGGCTACAGGTCAACCCGAAAACAACGCGACGGTGTTGAAATGTAATAATTTTTCTTGGTTCAGTCTTGCTTCACCAAAAAAAATTCAAAAATTGTCTATCCGAAGGCGCAATGTTTATTTGTAAAAATGCTTTTGCAATATCAGCAACTATTCCAATTTCATGATTCCTGAAATCTCAACAAAATATTAGGGATGATTTCTATTAGATTTGGGCCAGTTTCAAGGCATTTGTTGAGTGAAACTCCGTCTTTTGTTTTCGCGGAAGCATCGAATACTGGTCGAACTAGTGTGGTGCTACTAATTTTTAGAACATGACGATGTGGCAAAAAATAATCGTGCTCTGATAACTGATCACTGAGCCCTTCTTCGATAATGCCGTCTTTTTCCCAAAATGTCAATAAATCGTCGTACTTCTCAAACAAGTGTTCATTTTTCAATTTATTGGTCAGATTAATCAATCTCTTTTCGACCATAAAACGATTATTTTCTAGTGGAGGGTGCTTCTCCTTCCAGGGAAGCGCCACTTCGTAGCGCCCTTCTTGAGTGACCCGAGTGGTGGATAAAAAATTTTCCTTTGCTTGAGCGAGATAATTTTCCTTTGAAACTCTCTCAGCTGGATCTGTAATTCCCCGCGCATCAAGTCTCCATAAATCCGTAATATCTGCTTCTCTATAGCAAACATCGAAATAACTGTGAGAGCAGCATCTTGGCGTTCCAAAAAATTTGTTGAATTTTTCCCCATTATAGTCCAGCCAAGGAGAGTTTCGACGGCGGTCTCCCCACTGGAAATTTGTACAATTTTACCTGTGTACAGCCGCCCTACCACATCCGCGCCTATCAACACAGCTATAGGTTCGGTGTCGTTGCCAATGTCGCATAAGTAGATCCCTTTACTTTTCAGCTCGTTCAAACGTGTGCTGTTTTCATATGCCGCAATATTTTGACAAATGATCTCCTCATGAAATGCCGTAAAAGTACACTTGAAAGTACCATCAAGTTTACTTAGTGTGATGCATGAAACTTGGTATTGTCGGGGTTCTGACATCCCCCCACCAAACAATAAGTGCACCATCTTCTTTTCGCCGATACTTTTGAAACCTAATTTTTCGGCAAAACAGGCTAACACGTACGATTTATGCGACTCGGTGTCAATGACCGCGCGAACTACTCGTTCTCTCGTTGGCCCTTTCAACTTGACGCGGAGCGTCTGCAAATAAACTTGGGGATCTTGGAAGGTTACGCTGGCGAGAGCGAGATTTTTTGTCATTGTCTGGATTTCACCGACGGTCTGATGGCTATCATTTTTGGTTACTTCCCGACACATCAACAAAGCATGTTTTTTACCACACCAGGCACACTTTATTCTAGAACGACACTTATTGTAGCTGCGTGGTTCACTCAAACTCAACTTGTTTGCTCTTTCACACGAATCGCTGTCGTGACTCTCTCCGCAAAAAATACACTTACTTGGAATTTTGTTTGTTTCGTTCGGTGTAAACAAAGCAGCCGCGGTTGGTATTGAAGTTTCTGTCACACTTCTGTTTTTCTTCGTACTTTTGTTGTTGTTGTGACTTGGTTTTCGCTAGTCGAATCCGTTTATCGCTAATAAAATTCCCTCTTCGTTTTGCACTTCTGATTTCAAGAATTTCATGAAGACTTTCAATCGATCTTGGGCATTATCAACCCTAGTATTTTGGCGTTTCCAGGCACACAAAATCTCTTCGGGTATAGAGAGGATTCGACGAGAGGAAATAACATTTCGGCGCACATTTCCGTGGTGACACCTAATGATTCAAGAGCTCTCAAATCCGTTTCCAACTTATCGTAAATCTGTGTTAAATTACCTTTCGACTTGCTGAGCATGAGTTACAATAATTCCCGAACGTAAATTTCTATTAGAAGATCTATAGGGGATGGCAGATAGTGCTTTGCCCCATGAAGTTTTTTCTATAGGAGTCTGCGAGGCTTACGCAGGAACCATATATGGCGTGGGCTGCGGGCAACAAATAATTAAAACATTAACACGATCGGCCTTTAATGTTAAAAAAGTTCTTTCTTTATTTCAACCAAAACAAAACGTTATAATTCTGATAAAAACTCCGTTGGTAATATTTATGTGAATATGGAATTATCCAACGGCTTATAGCTGATTGCCCTCTTATTGCTAGTGGCGATGTGGTTTGTGTCCTGGACGTCGTGCGAAGATTGTTGTTTTTTTTCTCTGTGTTAAAAGCTTTTATACCAATCGATTTGTTTTCTTTGCATTAGCTAATCGATCGGCAAAAATCTGAAACTACTAACACATATATTTTCCCCACTAATCAATCCTACTCTGACCGGCGGATAGATGGCATTGTTGCCCGCTGAGGTGAATAAAAGGAGCAGATAATTCGGGGCTACTCTGTCATTAGCTGTCAAATTTGTCATTCTTAATTTCTTAATTTAGTTAGTAGGTATGTCGTGCAAATGCCAAAACGCCACATCACCCCCTTACCAGCGAATCACCGATCAGTGATAACGCATAGCGTGTTGGTATTCTTGTGTTTCTGCCGGGTCTTGTGGTTACCGTTCTCGGCAGCTTGACGGTTGTTGTTGGATTGTCGCTCGACTTGCTGCTGGATGATGACGGTGCTGATTGGTCTACTACTCTACTAGATTGAACCGTACTCTGTTTGTCTGTGCTTGTCCGTCAGTCCGTTTTGTTGGTGTAGTCAAGTGGCGAGTTGTTGTGTTTGTTGTAGTTCCGTTGTGCGTCTCCGTTGGTGTGCTATGGTCTGGTTGTGAATTGTCTCGTTCGTCTTCTGTAAAGCACGGTTTCAATCGGTCGACCGACACTTTGCAGTGCTTACCTTTAACTAGCAGTGTGAATGTTTTTTTCGTCTCTGTTAACCACTGGAAAGGGACCATCGTATGGAGGTTACAGAGATCTTCGTAAGGCATCCGCACGGACGAAAACATTCGGGCACGAATTTAGCTCCGTCGCTACAAATATTTTTCCGGCACAATGCCGCGAAGGTGGTGGTGGGCGAATTTGGTCGAAATGTTTTCGCAATTCCTCCATGAATTCTGACTGGCTAGCGATGCTAGTGTCTTCGGAAATCAATTGGCCAAACAACAATTCCGCCGACGTCGTCTTAAAATCACCCCGGTAGGTTGTTCGAAACCCCAGGAGCACTGTGAGCAGTATACGTGCCCACTCTTATCTCTGGGGACACATTATAGCTGCCTTGAGTGTTCGGTGGAATCTTTCGATTGCGCCGTTGGACTTCGGATTGTATGCTGACGTTCGTTTGTGAACGAAACCCAGTAGCTTGGCGAACTCATTGAATAACTCAGATTCAAATTGCGCCCCCTGATCCGTAACTATGTTTAGGGGCACCCCAAACCGGGCAATCCAGTTACCGTATACCGCCATAGCGACGGTCCCCGCTCTGATGTCCGGCGTTGAGATGACCTCTGTCCATCGGGTGAATCTATCTACCAGGGTTACGCAGTAGCGCTGCCCCTCCGATATTGGTAATGGACCGATTATGTCCAGGTGCAGTTCCTCGAAACGATTTGCGCCTGGTGCATACTTTCCCGTCGGACTTTTTGTGTGCCTCGCGACCTTTGCTTTCTGGCATGCTAGGCAGCATTGGGCCATCTGTTTCACTCCTCTTTTTTCCCCGTTCCAAACGAATTGCTCTGTGATGGCTTTGACGGATGCTTGCACCCCTGGATGTGACAGGTTGTGTACCTCCTCGAACACCATCTTCCTGAAGCTCGGCGGGATGTTCGGGCGAATTTTCCCGGTGGATACATCGCACAGTATCGTTCGTCTGGATGCGAACGTGACTGGTACTTCCTTGAACTCCAAATCTGAGACCATTTCTCTAAATTGCCTAAATCCCTCGTCGGATTGCTGTGCTTCGGCTATTGCTGCGTAATTAATGGATTCCCCGATTTCTAGTGGTTCGATCCGTGACAGCGTAGCGGCTACCACATTTTCGCTGCCCGCTATGTGTCTGATATCAGTCGTAAATTGTGCGATGAAATCTAAGTCACGAAACTGGCGTGGCGAGGCCTTAGCCGGGTTTTGTGTGAACGTGTAAACTAGTGGTTTATGGTCCGTATACAGCGTGAAAATTCGCCCTTCGACCATATGACGGAATTTCTCTACCGCGGAATATGCAGCTAGGAGCTCCCTGTCATACGCACTGTACCTTTGTTGTATTGGGCTCAGCTTGGCGGAGAAAAATTGGAGGGGTTCCCATTTGATCTCGTGTCCGTTTCCGCTCTCTTCGCTCTGCTCAAGGCGAGTTCCGCGGAGGACGATGGGTGGCTCAACAACTTAGCTTCGTAAAGTTGTTTATTGGACAATTCGAACGCTTGTTTCGACTCTTCTGACCATTCCACTGCCCTTCAAATACTCGTTGAGTATTGCCTGGTTACGGGCCGCGTTGGGCATGAAGGGTCTGTAGAAATTGATCATGCCTAGAAACCTTCGTAGCTGGTTAATCGTTTTCGGTAGTTCGTGTCTGGCTATATCGTCTACTCGCTCTGGAAGGGATCGGATCCCTTCTGCCGAAACCGCGTGTCCTAGAAATTTTTCCTCTGTCTGGGCGAAGTGACATTTATCGATATTGATATTTATCCGGCGTCGCTTAATTTTGAAAAAATTATTTCTAGGTGTTCAAAGTGTTGCTGAATATTCTGGGAAGCTACCAAAATGTCGTCTAAATAAATAAAACAAAAATTTAGGCCCTGAATACCGAGTGCATAAATCTTTGGAAAGTACTGCCCGCGTTCCTTAATCCGAGCGTCATGCGCGTAAATTCATACAGGTCGAATGGCGTGGATATGGCTGTTTTTGGTATATCGCAGTCTTTGATGGGTATTTGATGGTATGCCCTCACTAGGTCGATCGTAGTGAAATGGGTTGTTCCCCATAGTTGCTGCGTGAAATCGTGGATGAATGGTATGGGGTATCTGTCGGGTATCGTCACGTTATTCAAACCGCGATAATCCCCACGTGGTCTCCATTCTCCGTTTTTCTTGGAAACCAAGTGCAACGGACTCGCCCACGGATGATCTGAACGCCGACAGATACCTTGCTTCACCATGTATTCGAACTCTTTTCTTGCGGTTATCAGTTTTTCGGTGCTTAGTTTGCGGGTTTTTGCGAAAACTGGAGGTCCGCGAGTAACGATATGGTGTGTAACAGGGTGTTTTGCGGCTGGCCATGACTATCGTTCGCGCGTAATCTTCTTATACTACTCTAGAAGGTGGACAACGCGCTGATTGATATTGACTGCATTGATCACTCGGATGGTTGGTACCAATACACAAGTTTTTGTGGCTAACGCGAAAAGTGACGTCAACGGGTCGAGTAACCGACTGTGCTGGATATCGACCAAGAGTCCTGACTGAAGAAATCCGCTCCTATGATTGCCATCGTGACCTCGGCTATAACGAATGTCCAAGTAAATTGTCGGCGAAGACCCAAATCCAGATGGATCCGTTGTTCGCGAAACGTTTTAACGATGGACCCGTTTGCCGGAAGGTGAAATCCGGGTTGGGCTTCCTGTGGTCGGCTTTGGTGTGGGTGTGTCTATTAAATAGGTAGTGAGATAGGTGACGATTTATCGAAAATTTTGAGGCGGCAATTAACTTGCGCTCCGTCGCATGCCGCTGTTTGCGCCGGAGGACTTAATTTTTTGCTTTGAACTCCTCCCACTTAGGACAGTTTGTCTTGCAGTTCCGTGCAGCCTCCTGGAATTTTGTGTAGTAAAAACACAGTCGTGGGCTGTCGTTACTGCCGTCCCTATTGGTAGGTCGCGCTGGCGTGGGGTCACGACTCGTTCTCGGTCTGTTTCGAGATTTACTTCTCGACTGGTTCCTGACTAGTTGTCGGTCCATGCTCTCCAACCGTCGCATGATTTCGCTAATTTGGGGCTGTGGCCATCACTTGCGTCTGTGTCATGGTCTCCAAAACCCTATCGGTCAGTGTGGCTAGCTGGGTGGCAGTCAATGCGTCGGCAGTCGTAGCCAGCACCTCCTGTACCCTGTTCGGCAATCGTTTCAACCAGATAGTTTTAATGAACTCGTCGCTGACGGTCTGGCCTCCATTACTCTGTAACTTGCGCAGTAGCTGAGACGGCGTCATGTCCCTAAACGAGTTGATTAGTGGAGCAAATAATCTCACTGGGCTTGGTTTTTTTTTAAAATATATTTTGAAGCTTCTGACCAACAAATCGATTGGTATAAAAGCCTTTATCAACAATAGAATTACAGCGGTTACAACAATCTTTGCACTTACCATTGGTTGCGCTCCTGCGTGATGACAATGGAGCCTGATTCCTCAGATGCTGGTGTGCGGACTGCGGTTGCGATGGCACTTACCATTAAGGCCTTGGATTCTCGTTCCCAAGACGTACTCCGATGGTGATACTCCTGTGCGGACTACGGTTGCAGCGGCACTTACCGTTAAGGCATTGGGTCCTCGTTCCCAAGATGCATTCCGATGGTGAGAATCCTGTGCGGGCCGCGGTTGCAGCGGCACTTACCGATGTTACCTTCGGTCCTCGTTCCACAGCTTACTCGTGTAATGATACCAGGGTGCGGACTGCGGTTGCAGTGGCACTTACCGTTCGTATCTGGTGGACTGCTTCTTCGTTAAATAAGCCGGCCCTTGCTCCCACGTCTATGGCTGCTCCTGTTTAACGGATCTGGTTGCGTCAGATCACGTCGGGGTCACCAATTTATAGGGGATGGCAGATAGTGCTTTGCTCCATAAAGTTTTTTCTGTAGGAGTCTGCGAGGCTTACGCAGGAACCATATATGGCGTGGGCTGCGGGCAACAAATAATTAAAACCTTAACCACTTATATCTTCTGTCTCAAAATCCGCTTCAGAGCTATTGGCATTCATCATGTGTTCAAAAAACTTCTTGTTTGTTGTTCAGGATCAGAAGCTGAAAAGAGAATATAAAAATTATATTTATTATTATTATTATTAAAGTAGTATATAGTACAGTTTATACTTATCTTATAACATTTTTCTTTAATTGTTCATCAATTTGCCTAAAATTAAATTTATATATTTTATTATTTTGTATTATTATTATTAAAACTTTATAATTAGCCAAATTAACATTACCTACTGTCAATAACATTTGACAGCTGATCATTGTTTTTAATAATTTGCCATAAAGTTTCTTTGTACGTATTATATTGCCATCTATGATTGGGCATATATAACTAAAGTTAATTTTATTCTCCATATTTTATTCGAAATAATGGTGAAAGTCAGTTGGCGCTTTTAATTTTATGACCAAATGACTTAACAATTTTTTGATCGGTCACTTTTTTGGCGAACGAGCTGCGAACATCATCATTTTTTTGAAATCACGATTTATTGAAATTATAAATAAAAATTTTTTGGATTATAACGTTTTGGAAAAATAAATTGTTTTCATGTTTTTTTAACATCAATTATCTGATAAATACATCCGCACATTTTTCTGGTCCTTCGAGCCGGATGCTGTTATTGATCCAGTTATACAAAAATCCAGAGAAAACACATTAAAAGGGAAACATCCAGAAATATCCAGAAACAAGAAAACGCATTGAGTATAATTTTTTTTTATTTTATTCTATCACTATACAAAATTTATTTCATAAACTTTAATTTGAAAATATATAATTTAGTTCAATAAACTATATTCTTGAATTTTATTATAAACGATACTTACTTATAATTTTGTCGAAAATCGCACGGTGAAAGTGTATTATCTAAACCAAGTGAAATTAAATGAAAAGTGAATTAAATCTGGTACAAACATTGGTATAGTGTTTAAAATCATATTAAAATTATACTCCAACTTTGAACGGTTTTCTTATTCCCACGTGTTATTATTTTTTTTTTTCGTGACAAAAGTTAACTAAATTGATCGAAATGGAAGCTCTAAAAGGAAAGAGAACCTATATTAAAGGTCAAATTACGCGAATTCAGAATTTTGCTCGAGTGATTAAAGACGATGTAAGCGTAGATGAATTGTCTGTTAGATTGGAGAAAATTCATCAGTTATAAATAAGGATTTCGTTGATGTTGAGTACCAAATGATTGAACTGTCTGATGTCGTACAAACTGATATAGAAACAGTCGATTCCCAATACTATTCGGTAATTGCCAAACTACAATGCGCTATACGAAAGAGGAACTCACTGACTCCATCTCCGCCAAACCTAGATCAAACACTAAATGTTCCGCAAACGCCAACTAGCGATTTTCGATTACCGCGTACTAATATTCCACCTTTTGACGGAAATTATAAAGAGTGGCAATCGTTTTTCGACCTTTTTGGTTCAGCAGTGCATGAGAATACAAACCTTTCTCCCGCGCAAAAGTTCCAGTACCTCAAATCTTCTCAATAAATGATTCAAATTATATCGAGGCGTACCAAAAGCTATGCAAAAGATATGATAAAAAACGTTACATAGTAGAATCTTGCATCCAAACCTACTTCGATCAACCTACAATATCGCAAGCAACTTCACACAACATAGCACAGTTACACGATACATGCGATGAAGTCGTGGCCTTAAGGCTCTTGGTTCAGCAGCACAGAGTAGAGATCCGTGGCTCATCTACATTGCCACACAGAAGATGGATCCCGGAACCAGGCAAATGTGGAAGTTGGAAACATCGGAAGAAGATTATCCAAAATTTGAAAAACTCTTAGCAGTTTTGAATAAACGAATGGATACGTTACAAGGTATAGATAGCTCCAAACGGCATTCATCTTCTTCAGAATTAGAGAGCCACAGTGGTGGCTGGCAACGCTATCGAGCACTACTTGACTCCGGGTCGCAAACGTCCTTTGTAACAGAGGAGTGTTTTCAGCGACTTGGACTGAAGATGGAAAACGGGAGAATTTGGATTCAAGGTCACAATGATGTGACTTCTGGAATGTCGAAAGGTGCGGCAACCGTAAGCATCAAATCTAGATTTAAGAATGACACTTACAAAGCAATCACGAAAGTATTGATAGTCCCAAAGATATCATCGTATCAACCGTCAATTAAGGGACCAAGGGATTTGAAAGGTTTGAGCAATTTTAAGCTGGCAGATCCAAATTTCAACAAGGAAGGCAAATTGGATATTCTGATTGGCAGTGATTTATTCATCGAACTAATTTGTGAAGGCAAAAGGTATATTCCGCAGTCGAAACTAATTGCTCACAACACTAGAATAGGATGGGTGATAGCGGGGACGCCAATTCGGACCGAAGTTGGCAATCAAGTAGTTCCAGTCAATCTCCATTTGGATATCGATTCAACACTGCGAAAATTTTGGGAGGTCGAAGAGATCAGCGTTTTCATTCTTTACACCGAAGAAGAACAATTCTGTCTCGAACACTACAATATAACAGTGGCAAGGAAGGTTTACCAAGCTTGGGAAATTCAAAAGCGATGGCGGTAAAACGAATGTACCACTTAGAAAGAAGATTCGCGCGCGACAGTGAATTCAAACATAAAATCGTTTGGTTTTCACCGCCGACGTAGAAAAAATGTTTCGGCAAGTTTGGGTGAATGAAGCGGACACCGAATACCAGAAAATCGTTTAGAGAAAAGAACCCCATGATGATCTACAGGGGTCTACAAGTTAAGGACCGTTACATATGGCACACCTTCTGCTCCTTTTCTAGCAACCCAGACGTTAAATAAACTTGCTTTGGATTACAAAACAAAATATCCAGAGGCTTCAAAAGTGACACAACGCGATTTCTGCGTTGACGATCTGATGTCGGGAACGGACGATCTGAAGAGCGCGAAATTGGTTGTCCAGGAGTTAATAAGTTTAATGAGTGAAGGAGGATTTAATCTTCGAAAATGGTCATCAAACAGTCCAGAACTTATGAAAGCTATTCCAGAAATACACCAAGATTCCACAAATTTGGATTTTAAAGATGAAACTAACGCGATTTATATACTTGGGGTAAAATATTCTACAAGAGACGATATTTTAAAATTTAAAGTAAAATTGGAAGATCATGAACTAACGAAGCGCTACATGTTGTCCGAAGCCTCGAAAATTTTTGATCCGATCGGCTGGCTGTCCCCAACAATAATCAAAATAAAAATTTTGTTCCAGAAATTATGGTTATTAGGTTCGATACCTGGGATGATCTTTTACCAGAACCAATTTGCCAAAGCTACACGGCCATCAGAAATAATTTAATAAAACTCGAGGACATCAGGCTGAATAGATGGTTGTATGCAGATGGAGAAGAAATAGAATTACATGGATTTGCCGATGCTTCAGAATTAGCATACGCAGCAGTAATTTATAGCAGAGTGAAAACGATTAATGGATACAAAACAAATCTTTTAACCGCAAAAACAAAAGTGGCACCAATTAAGGCTATTAGCATTCCACGCCTCGAGCTCTGTGCTGCAGCCCTGTTAACGAAATTAATGGTATCAATTTTGCAAGTATTCCAAAATAAAGTAAGCAGTTACAAAATGTGGATAGACTCCACGATTGTGCTTAATTGGATATCATCGTGTCCGAGAAAATAGCAAACATTTGTCGCAAACAGGGTCTCATTTATTTTGCAACACACCAATCGTAGTCAGTGGAGTCATGTTTCATCAACAGATAACCCAGCCGACTGTGCTTCGCGAGGATTGTTTCCAGATGAGTTGGTCGGATATCACCTGTGGTAGAATGGTCCAAGCTGGCTTAAACAAGAGGAAGTTGAAAGGCCAAGTCAGATGAATCACATTCCAGAGTTTCCAGAAGTCGCACTAAAAGAACAAAAAATTAATTCGTTGGTACTGATGAATGCAGATAATAGCAACGATTGGCTTGACAGACTCATTGAACGGTGTTCAAAGTTTTCAAAAATCGTATTTGTTGTTGCCCGAATTTTAATGCTATTTCGAAAAAAATCTTCGTCCGGAACTGCTGAGGAGCCAATTGTCCAAGCTAAAGCTGACGCATTCAATTTCGTGATGAGATGGGTCCAGAACAAATGTTTTGCATCTGAAATCAAAGCGCTCACCAATCTTAACCCAATTAGTAAAAAGTCGAAACTAACATCTCTTTTTCTCTTTATAGATGATAAAAGGGGTCATTACGAGTTGGAGGTAGACTATCTAACGCGAATGTTCCATATGACATGATGCATCCACTTATACTCCCAGCAAGGCATCATGTGACAATGTTAATTATCAGAGATGAGCATCTGAAACAGCTACATGCAGGTCTATCCATTTTGACGTCTACATTGAAACAAAAATTCCACATAATGAGATGTAAAGATGAGGTTCGAGCAGTTGTTGGAAGATGTGTCAAATGTGTAAGACTAAAGGCAAAGGTACAACAACAGCTTATGGGTCAGTTGCCGTCACACAGAGTAGCATATCATCGACCTTTCTATTCCACTGGATTGGATTATGCAGGGCCACTATTAATCAAGGCATCCAGACTGCGAGGTGCTAAAATTCTAAAATGCTATTTGGCACTTTTTGTATGTATGTCAACTAAAGCTGTACATTTAGAACTGGTTTGTGACATGACAACTGAGGCATTTCTAGCTGCTTTACGGCGATTCCATGCACGTCGAGGTATATGCGGCCACATCTACAGCGATAATGGGTCTAATTTCATAGGGGCACAAAAAGAACTACAACAAAATTTATTAATGATATCAAAGGACGAACAATTCATGCGATACACCACAATTAATAACATACAATGGCATTTTATTCCGCCAGCTGCTCCAAATTTTGGAGGTTTATGGGAAGCAGCAAAAGTGCTTAAGCTTCGCTTTGGTAACGCCTAGGCGAGATTTTGCAAATTTATTTGAAGGGTTGCCACACCTAATTTGTTTTAATTTTGCGTTGTATTTTCCGCATAAAATTTGTAGAAGTGATCCAACACCAAGCAGACCGACACTGCCGCCAACATTTTCGCTATTGGGAGGACAATCGTTTATTTTAGGTTGTGTAAGTTTAGTTGCGTAAAGTATTTTTGGCGTATTGCTCGCTTTATAAAAATCGCAATGCATATAACCAAGAATAATTTTAATCAACATTTATTAATAGTGTAAAGGTAGCCGAATTTGGGACTAATAAAATAAAAGTATGCAAAATTAAATTTATCATTTTATGTACTTCTTAAATTTGACTGTTCCTAAATTTTTCATTTGGTTACATTTTATATAAAATAACCAATTGAATAATTAAATTGATGCCTGAACATCGCTTAACAATTGCATGACTGCGACTGATCACATATTCAATCCAAGAAAGAAATTTACTAACATCTGTATATATACCAGGATATCTGACTGTGCCACAGCCATCGCCGAATGAAATGACGCCTGTTAATCGTTCTCCACATATTAGTGGACCACCCGAATCACCTTGACATGAGTCCCCTTTGTGTTTTGCTTCTGGATTTTCAATGCCAATAGAACCAGCACATATTGTCAAATTTGGTACCCTTCCTTTATATGAAGTGCTCGAATTACAAACTTGCCATGATTTAATTTCAACATCAGTTTTACGTAAAATGTTTGGCAAACAGTGACTGTATTGTTCCCTGAATGCACCCCATCCCGAAATTATACATACCGTTTTAATCTCAGGTGTCGATTTGGAAAGGGTTATTAATTTAACATAAGGAGTCTCCATAAATTTTGGATGGACTCGTATGACACCCACATCATTTGCCATAGTTCTCGGAACATAATCGGGATGAGTAAAAAATTCAGTTGGCTTTCTAGTTTGTCTTGAAAATGAAGTACCTTTAATTCTTATATCACCAGCAATTATTTTAAAATCCACAGTATCCAAAATTGTATAGATATTTGTTCTTGGGATTGCATTTACAAGACAATGGGTTGCGGTGAGAATATGATTCCAAGTAATTAAGCTACCACCACATTTTTGGTTGTGTTTCTCTTGTATAGATACGATTGATGGAAACTCTTTGTGTTTTGCTCGTGTTCCGTCAGTAATTAAAATAACGAATGGATCAGCGCATAAAACGGCAGCGAGATACGTTATAAAAACACAAAAAAATTTTGAACCAAACATTTTTAAGAAATTTTAATACACATCACATCAAAGACGTGATCGTGCATCAAATTTTTATGTATGACTGACATTTTATTGAATGCATACTAGATGTGCAGTGTTGACTAGTGTGAAAATAGGCACGACTATTGTAAATTATCTAAAAATTGGATTTCCAGTATTTCTTGTTGCCAAACGAAATTCATTAAATTTACAAACATCAGAAATTGGAGGATAAATTCTAAGTAAAGCAATCAAACTTTTCGCTGTTAGCCTTAAATATGCTGCCTACACATTTGAGATGATTACGATAAGGCGTATGACGAAGGCTATAACATTTTTATTCAGCTAACAAAAAAGTGGACTTCTACGAAACGATCAACAAGTCATTTATTCATTACAATTTATCACAACCAATTACCACAATGACTATTAAATGCAGTGATACATGCAAAAATTTGTCCTCTAAGGTAAATAAATACAACGCGCTGATTGATTGAAATATCTATCAGTTTTTTAAGTTTATGTAATCTATATCTATGTATATCTATATTGTTTTGTCCGGATAATTGCTATTCGACACTCCAAGAAATTAGAATTAATTTATCTCTGTATTTCTGCTTGTTATTGTAGTCCTTATCCACTTAGAAGATTTTTCAATAAGATTTTTTAATGATAACACTAGATGCTTTCGCGTTGTATTCTGAATTTATTATAAATCGATGTCTTCTGATTGGATCACCGCTAATGGCCTTGAATTCATGATAGCCTCGATCTTGGTAATTAAAGTTGTAAATTCCTCTAGAGTAAGTATTGTATCACCAACAACCCTCCCTAGATGAATTTTAACCTGCTTGACCGCCGCCTCCCATATTCCATCCATATGAGTTGAACCAGGTGGGATAAATTTCCACTCAATTTTATGCTGCAATAGTGCCGCTGCGATGTCAGACGTCTTGGATTTCAAAAGTCGATATAACTCCCGCAAATGGTTGTTTGCTCCGACGAAGTTTGTACCGTTGTCGGAATACAATGTATGACAACTTCCTCTTATAGATATAACACGCAGTCTCTATATGTACAGCCTTCGTACTCAAGCAAACAAATATGCATATGTACACCTTCATGGGTACCTGGCCTCTCCTTCTGGTTGGCTGCACCTTGAACGGTCCACAGTAGTCTACACCCACCTTATAGAATGGATGTACATATTGCACTCTTTCTATCTATTTGCCCTTGACTATCTAAAATCTGCGACGAATTATACTGGTGAGAAGACTTACTCCCGGAAGATTATATAATATATGCGCGCCTCTCACTAAGCATTTCACTGCATGATGGTTCATTGGTAATATAATAGGATGTCTTGCATTAAATGGCACACAAGAATTTTGGATTCGTCCTCCTACCCGAAGAATACTCTGGTCATCTATAAAAGGATGTAAACTTATTAGATTGCTTCGTTTTGGTAGCGTTCCGTGATTTTGCAATTCAATCATCTCTGCCGCATACTGAACTCGTTGAATCTCTCTTATCAGGATGTGTTCCGCTTGATCGATTTCTTTACGGATCGTGTCTCTCTCCCTTTGCCGGTTTTTAAGGTTGCCGATATATCTTCGTATGAGCGCTAATATCTTGGTCATTTTGTTGAAGCTTGAGTATCTGCTAAGGAAATTTTGCATAAAATCGTTCGACGCTACTACAAAATTTTCCGTCTTTGAAGGACGAAGTTCTTCAGTGGTCATAGTTTGTGTTCGTGTGTCCCTTGTTTGCATGACTTGAATCTGTTCAACATCGACTAAGCATTGAAGTCCAAACCACCACAGCTTACTCTTGGTTAGTTCTATAGCATTTGTACCTCGGGATGCAATATCAGCCGGATTATCCTTGGATGAAACATGCCACCAGACCTCTCGTTTATATAGCTCGATTATTTCACTCGATCTGTTCAAAACAAAAGTTGTCCATCGTCTTGGATGTTCTGCTAACCAATCTAATACGATTTGTGAATCTGTGAACAGAGAAACATTAGTGATTTTCACAGTTAAGGACTCTTCCACCGTTTTCATGAGCTTTGTTAATAATAAAGCACCCATCAATTCCAATCGAGGTAGGCTAATCTGCTTCACCGGTGCTACTCGTGATTTAGATGTAATTATATTAGAAACTACACCGTGACCTGTATCCACCACAGCGTAAACAACGGCAGCATAAGCGTTTTCGCTTGCGTCGCAAAAACCAATCAATTTGACTTGGCTGCCTGATTGTATCCATCTTGGAATGTGAATAATGTGGGACTCGCATAAATCAACTTTGATCTCCATCCATGCCTTTAGGATATGTGGGGGAAGCTCATTATCCCAATTCACACTTTGCATCCAGAGCTTCTGGAACAGAATTTTCGCCTTTATTATTATCGGAGACAACCAGCCAAGCGGATCATAAATGCGACTCGCGTCTGATAATAATGTACGCTTCGTGTGTAGATTGCGATTCGGAATGTCAACCTTGAACTGGAATACGTCTTCAAAAGGATTCCATTGAAGATCTAATACCTTTGATGAATCCGTATGTTCTCCGATCTCCTTAACATCTTTCTCCATTGTGTTGTGAATAAATAATCGGAGTTCGTTGTTGTTTGTGAGAAACTTTCTTAGTTTGAAACCATGAACTCCTAGCGCGTTTGTTACTTGCTCTATTAATTTTTTGGCACATGGTATTGAACTTGCTCCGGTCATTATGTCGTCCACATACATGTCATGAAGTATGGCTTCTGCTGCTTCTGGCTGAGTTGTCTGTAGTTGCATACCTATGGCTGTGAAAGTTCGGGTTGCTAAAAAGGCTGCAGGCGCGGTACCATAAGTAAACGTTTTCAGTTCATATGTATCTGGCTGATGATTTGGACTGATTCGCCATAAAATATTCTGATATTTACGATCCTCTGGTGACACCCACACTTGTCGGTACATTTTCTCCACGTCCCCACATATCACAAACTCATGTTACCGAAACCTAACAAGAATATTGATAAGCGGAGTTTGTACAGTGGGGCCCACCATTAGAATATCATTCAACGATAAGCCTGTAGATGACTTGGTGGAAGCATCAAATACCACACGAAGCTTCGTGGTTAAACTGCTTGCTTTCAGTACTCCGTGGTGTGGTAGATAATATTTATTTTCTTTCTCGCACCTTTGCATTCGTACCATGTGGCCTAATTCCTCATACTCTTCCATGAATGTTTTATACATTTTGCCAAATTCCTTGTCTCGTTCAAACTTTCGTTCCATGGCTTTTAGACGGTTTAACGCAGCATTGTAAGTTGTTCGAAGCATGCTAGCTGATTGTTTGAATGGCATTTTTACTTCAAATTTATTGTCTTGCGCTTGCTTGGTCGTTGTAAGAAACAAATCTTCGCATTTTTGCTCTTCTGGGGTTTGCTTTATACATTTGGGAACTTCTTCTATTTCCCGAAACCTGCGAAGTGATTTATCGATATCCAATAATAAATTAAAATTCTTTACCTCGCTATTGGATTGCTATTGCGCTGATTCCGTTTTGCCAGCTGCTATCCAACCGAAAATGGTCCGTACCGCTCGTAGACCGCTTGGCAGTTGTAGGTTTTCCTTTTGTATTGCTTTAAAAAATATATCTACCCCTAGTAGTATATCAATGTGGCCGCGTTTGTTATGTGTTGGATCAGCCAAAAGTAATCCATTCAGCATTCGTAGATCTTCCTCTGCTAATGTGAAATCGCTGAATGTACCCGATACCTTAGGTATGATGAACGCTTGAGTAGTCAATGTAGTTTTACTGTCATTCGCTGCTATTATCAGATCAACTGAACCCTTGGTTGTTCCCACTCCAGTTTCGCCTAAACCTTTAACCAAAATTCTGGCATTTTTACGTTTGATGTTTAGATTCTGCATACACGCCTCTGTGATGAACGACTCCTGCGATGCCGAGTCGAGTAATGCTCGATAAGTCTGCCATTCGCCATTACCATGTTTAATTTTTACGAGTGCAGTTGGTAGTATTCCTCCTCGAGTTGCATGGATTGTAGCGTGTGCTAAACATCTCAAAGTTCCTCGATTAAAGACGAACGTTTCTTTGGGAACCCTAAATAATTGTGAGGCCGGTATCTCCCGAGGAGCAACTAACTTTAAAATTCGATCGATTTGGGACCAGGAGTATCAGTTACAAATTAGTGCGCTAATTATACCTACCATTTCTACCAAGTTACCGTCAACAAGTATTGAAGCTAGTTACCGTCAAATATCCAATTTATCCCTACCGCTCGCTGCGAGCATCAAGAATATTACAAACCAGCTCCGATCGACATTCTTCTTGGCTGCGACCATTGATTGACGGAAAAATTAGTTTAATTCCTAATGTTCTGATTGCCAAAAATACCAGATTCGGTTGGATAATTGGCGGGAACTATAATCAGGTATCCATTAATTCAAATGTAGAACCTTTGACCGTGTTACATATTCAGCCAAACATGGAGATCTGTAATCTAGAGCAGACCTTAAGGAAGTTTTGGGAAACAGAGGAATTACCAAATCAACATCATCTGTCCGATGAAGAACAAAGGTGTATCGAATCCGTGAAGGCGAAAGTTTCATTCATCAACGAGAGAATTGTTCTACCAATACCGTTCAAACAAAATCCACCGTTGATAGGAGAGAGTTATTCCCACGCACTAAAAAGGTTCCATGCTTTAGAAAGAAGATTGTCAGCTAACCGCGAATTAAATGATGAGTACACACAGTTCTTGAGAGAATATGAATCACTAGGACAAATGGAACTAATTCCTAAATCCGAAATATACACAAGCCATTTAACGAATTGTTCTACTTACCACACCATCCAGTTTTCAAGTAGTCGAGCAGCACCACCCGATTACGTGTCGTTTTTGATGCCTCCGCCAAATCTCAAAACGGCCAATCGCTGAACGATAACCTTCCAATTAAACCTACTACCATAAATTCGTAATTTCCGCCGACATAGAGAAAATGTTTCGGCAAATTCTCGTAAGTAAATCAGATGCCGACTACCAGAGAATATTGTGGAGGGAATCTCCTGATGCTGAAATAAACCACTATCGTTTATATACCGTAACATATGGAACCACAACCGCTCCATTTCTGGCTACCTATATGCACTTCAACTATTAGCAGAGAAATATGAGAAAGAACTCCCGATTGCCCCGGCTGTGCTCAGGTCGGATTTCTATATGGACGACCTTATTTCCGGCGCAAATACCCTGGAGGAAACAATAAATCTCCAAAGGGACCTAATTGCCCTACGGAAGAAAGGTAAATTTAGATTACGCAAATTTTCGGGAAATCATCCAGCTCTGCTAGATAACATTGACATCGAAGAAAGAGAGCTCTCGTCATGGAACATAACCGATGGGACCAAAATGATTTCAGTATTAGGTATAAAGTATCATCCAATTAAAATTTGTTTTCTTTCAAGATCGAGCTACCTGAAGTCACAAAGTTCACCAAAAGGATTTTTTTATCGGAGACGTCACGCATTTACGACCCTTTAGGGTTTTTGCCACCCGTAACCGTAGGCCTGAAAATCCTATACCAAAAATTATGGATTGCAGGGATTGACTGGGATGACGAGTTAACTCAAGAGTTACAGGAAGACTGGCTGCAGATAAGGAAGCAACTTGATCAATTATCCGAAATAAAAATTCCTAGATGGCTTTATACGACACAATCAGATATAGAATTGTACTGTTTCGCAGACGCATCCAAAGACGCCTATGCTGCCGTGATATACTCACGTACGGTTAATGATGGCACTGTAAACACTAACTTAATCGCATCCAAAACGAGAGTGGCCCCTATACCCAAACTGGAATTATGCGGTGCAACCCTACTAACCAGATTATTACGACTAACCATTGAGGCCTTAAAACTTAAAGAAGAACCCAAAATTTGTTTGTACACTGATTCTATCATACAATCACACTAAGTTCGTTATCCAAGCCACCCAAGGTATGGGAAACATATATTGCTAACCGTATAACATATACCAAGCATGGAAATTTCCGTGCATCATTCCACAATCAAAAATCCACATTCCGAACTATTACTAACTTTGCTAAATCGTATCTCCAATTTTCGTACAATGACGAATGTTTTAGGCTATAACCTGAGATTTATCAAACACTCACGAAACAGACCGTCGGAGAAGAAAGTTGAAATATGTCTATCCGTGTTGGAGTTTCAAGAGGCTCAACATTTTATTTTTAGAATGGTGCAAGCTGAGTCTTATGGACTAGAAATAAAACATTTAAAAAATAATCTACCATTACCGAAAAAATCTAATTTATTTTCTTTTCATCCTTTTTTAAATGGAAACGAGCTACTACGGGTTGGAGGAAGATTGAACCATGCAGACATAAATTATGATGCCAAACACCCTATTTTATTACCGATGAAACATCCCATTACCGAAATGATTGTGAGAGAAATGCATCATAAACACTTACATGCTGGATTATAACTAATGATGTCAACCATACGACAACAATTTCAAATACCCAGAGTAAAAACCCTGATACGTCAAATAATTCATAGATGTGTAGTCTGTCGTCGTCACAAAGGCCAGCAGCAACAACAATTAATGGGACAATTACCATAATATAGAGTTACCAGAGATGTCAAGCCATTCGTTCAAGTAGGAACCGATCTTGCTGAACCCTTTTTCTTAAAAACACATCGCAACCGAGGCGCTAAAACATATAAGGCATACCTGGTCATTTTCATTTGTATGGCCACAAAAGCAGTATCGCTCAAAATTGTCTCAGATTTGAGCACCACTACGTTCATCGCAGCATTGAAAAGATTTTGCGCCATACGAGGATATTGTCATGAAATATTTTGTGACAATGGCACGAATTTTGTCGGTGCTTCAAAGGAAGTTCGCGACTTGTACCAAACATTCACCAGCGAAGTCGACTTAAACAACGTTCAAGCCTGGTGTAGGTACCGAAAAATTATGATAATAAAATTTCATTTCATTCCTCCAGCAGCACCTTCATTCGGAGGCCTTTGGGAAGCCGCAGTGAAGTCCTGTAAATTCCACATTAGACGAATATTAGGAGAAACTCGTCTAACCTACGAAGAATTTTTGACGCTTATAAAACAGATCGAAGCGTTATTAAACTCCCGACCAATTGGAGATCTGTCTCCGGATTCTTATGATCCACTGACACCGGGACGTTTCATAATTACCAGAACATTACCAGAACCGAAAATGTTGTTCACAACATTACCAGAACCGGATTTAACACCTGTAAAGATGAATACCTTAACCAGATGGCAACTTACCCAACAAATCTACCAAAGCTTTTGGAATCGGTGGTCAAAAGAGTACCTCACGTCACTAAATAAATTCCAAAAGTGGCACGATCTAAATTCAGATTTTAAAACGGGCGACTTGGTGCTCATTTCGAACCAGGGTTTACCACCATCCAAATGGCCACTTGCTCGAATATCATCAGAACATCCGCAGGAGACGATGGTGTCGTTAGGGTCGTTACCCTGAAATTACCAAATGACACTGTTATGAAGCGACCGGTCAACAAATTGTGTCTGTTACCAACAATTCATCAAATAGATTGACTCTTTATTGAGTCTAAGGCGGCGGAATGTTTGATTTCAGCTGCACAATATCATTACAAAACTGAAATAATAATTATAATTTGTATATCTAAAAACCAATAGATTCGATGTTACCTCACCTGTCCTAATCCTAAACTGAAAATAGTAGTTTCATACTAAACGCCAATAGTTTATTACTTTATTTAGTTTATTAGTTACTTAAATAATCAATGATTGTTTCATAAAATCAATTCTGGGGAAGGTACTAAAAAATATTGTACGTATAAACTGATTTCCTTTGAAAAGTACTAGCGTTTTATATTTGAAAATAGCATCTTCTACAAGAAACAACCTTGGATTCAAATTATTGTACGTACAAAATTGCCTTAGTTTGAAAAAACTTCTTTTGTTTTTCGAAATGTCATTTTCAACCACAGTTCGCGGTAAAACGTATCGAAGTGGACGTAGTTTTAATCGTTTTCAATAAATTAATATTAATTTGTGTTTCGAATGCCGTTGTTCTCGATTAGTTAGCTATATTGCAATAAAATAATTGTTGGTGATTATTTTCCAGGTATTAAATATTATTTCAAGTGAATATACATTCTTATTAGATTTAAGTTTTCAGTTTATAAACGTGTTAATCTACACAGTAAAAAAAAAAATTGAATTTTCAATAAAAATTTTACCACCTTTGTATTGTAAATTTCAAGTTTTACTGCAATAACGTAAACCAATAGCAGTTTTACAAACATTTTTATGTAAAATACTATATTTCTGTAATATTAAACTGGAATTAAAAATTACAAGAAGTTTCTAGAAAATTTACGTATTATTTCAATCATTTTTCCTTTCCTGTTTAAATTTGTGAGAAATAATATTTAAGCAACATACTATTTCATGTAAAATTCTGTAAATAGCGTAATTTAACGAGGCAAAACGCATAAAAGGAAAGTGTTCGTGTTTCATCGTGATTAGGTTAATTTGTATAACGTTTTTGAAGAAGATGGTTCAGTCGTGTCAAGTTAATGAAAAAAATTTAAATAAAAGTGTTTCTACTTAATATAAATTTGTTTCTACTTAATATTTTTGAATAGACTAGTTCAGTAATCGTACTCGTATAAAATTAATAACAAAAAAATTAAAAAAGTGGTTTTACGAAACATAATTATATTTATCATATTCGACTTTAGATCATAACCTACAATATTTTTTGTGCTAAACTACAAATTAATTTTCTATCCTGCGCATTAAGGTAAGTAAATATTGAGATTGTGTTTATTACAACGTGAACGTGTTTGTGTGAATTATTATTTTAGTGATGAGTTCATATATTTTACTTTCTTTTACGTAAGTAAAATAAAGTATAGTAATCATGAAAATTTTCGACCTTGAGATTATTGAAGATTTATCTGTTTTGAGGTCCCCTGAGTCCGAAAAAGTGGGTTTCGAAATGATGTCTGTCTGTCAGTCCGTCTGTCTGTCCGTCTGTCTGTCCGTCTGTCTGTCCGTCTGTCTGTCAGTCTGTGTCCTCTCTACAGCCCAGATGGCTTAACCAATCGAATTGAAACTTCAGATTTAAGCTTCTTGGATAAATTGGGAGGTCCCAGTGAATTTTACTTCAAATCGGTCTACCGGAAGTGGCCACTCCCTTGGGCCAGAAAATTTGTTTTGCAAATATCTTAAAAAGTATAAGGTTTACAAAAAATTACTAATACAAAATGTTTCCAAAAATCAAAAAAAAATAAAAATAAACAAATTAAAAATTAAAAAAATTAAAATTAAAAATTAAAAAAAAAATTTAAAAAAAATTTAAAAATTTTATAAAAAAAAAATTAAATATTGTTTTGCCAACACATAAATATATGTGTATATATAGCCTAATTATGCTAATTATAATTAATTTGCACACTACAGTGGCATACTTCCGGTTTTTAATGCAAATATTACATAATTGAATGTGGATCATTTTTTCATGTTTCTTAACTTTTTTAACGACTTATTAGGGTTTGTAATACTTAAGTATATATATCGTTTTATAATTGCAAAAATATTTCGCAACTCCTGCCCCCCCCCCACACTTTTTTACAGGGAGTTACAGCAGTTCTTGCATTTGTCATTTTAATTATTGTGTGTATTAGCCCAATTATGCTAATTATAATTAATTTGCACACTTCAGTGACGTACTGTATGTTATAAAAATATTTAGCCTACATGTATGTTAAATTGCCAAATCGGTCAACCGGAAGTGGCCACTCTCAGCCCGAAAATGTGTTTTGCACATATTTTAAAAAGTATAAGATTTACAAAAAATCACTAATACAAATTCCAAAAAATTAAAAGAAAAAATGTAAATTCATAAATATCACCTTTTATTTCTTTTACGTGTGTACTAATGAGTTCAAAAAATTGAAACTGCAACTTCATGTTTAAACTTTTTACATAAATTTTGGGGTCCCAGTTCCCAGCTCCCAGATTCCGTAAAACAGAAAATTTATTTTGCAAATATTTCAAAAATATACAATTTACAGAAAACATAAAATAATAAAAACAATCTTAATTAAGTTTGCGGGAAATTTGAATTATAAAAGTTTTTCAAAATTCGCTGTTCGTAAAAGAAAGTCGTGTGTTGGCCACACCTCCATTTTTTAATTGATAACGTGATATTTGGCGCATCCAGTACATGTAGAGTCTACGTCCAGTACATGTACATATACCGAAATTCTAGACTTAACATGCGCTGGTTGCGCCATTCCTTCGCATTTAATTTAAATAAAATTTCAGATCCTCAAACTAGTTGGAATCGACGATTAATTATCAGTTCCATTTCACTAAACATAAAGTATATACAGTAACAATGTACGTTTGTGGCAATTGTGGTGAGCAATGTGACAATGAGAAAAAATATTTTTTCCATGTTAGATCCCATAAAAATGACCTTAATCCCGTATTTAAGTGCGTATATAGTAGTTGTAATCGAGTTTATTCAAAGTTCATTAGTTTTTCGTCCCATTATTATAGAAACCATCACAAAATTACAAAGCAATCTAATCAAAATAAAATATACTTAAAATGCCAAACGAAGGATTGCACTTTTAAATCTTTCATAATAGAGGAATTATTACACCATTTACTAAAACATTTGCGAATGTCTCAAGATTGTATAGTTTCTTGTCCGATTAGCGGTTGCATCAAATCATTTAAAAGTGAAAAAACTTTTAGAAACCACGTCAACTATTCACATAAAATAAGATTCTTGCGAAACAAGAAACCTAACCCTCATTTAGAGTTAAACTCTTGTCAAATAACTGAAGCGTGCAAAACGTATATTAATTGTCCTTATAAAAATAACTCGAAGAAATCTGTTGAAAGTGAGAAAAATTTAATTCAACGAACTGATATTAAAACTGTAAATGATATTTTATTAACTAATTTGAAGTGTGAACATAATATACCCGAAAGAATAATATCCCTAATCGCGGATAATTTTTCCGTTTGTTCAGATTTACTTGAAACAACTGTTCGTGAATCCATTGAAAATGTTTTTAACCAGCATGAGTCCCAAAATAAATTGAAACATGAAGTTTTAGCGGCAATCCTTCCCCAACTTAATTTAATTTCTCAAAATTCCTTATCTACTTATAAACGTAATCAAAAACTTACCTCTGAATCGTATATTAAACCTATTAAAATTAGCTTGGGTGTAAATAACTACCATAAATCGTGTTTCTATTATTACACACCAATTATTGAAACACTTACACAATTATTTCATGACCCTGAGATTTTATCACAGTTCAACATCAAACAAAAAACCAATTATTCGAAATTTTGTGATTTTACTGACGGGCTTTTATACAAAAATAGTAATTTTTTTTATCACCAAAAGCGAATTGAGCTTATTTTTTATATCGATGCATTCGAAGTTTGTAATCCTTTAGGTTCTGCTAAATCTAAGCACAAAGTTATAGCGATTTATTTTATGATTGGGAATTTATATGTTCATAACCGGTCTAAAATAAACAATATAATGCTAGCATTGCTTTGCACGGAATCGCATATGAAAACTTTCGGGTTAAACAAAATTTGTGAAAAATTGTTAGCAGATCTCAAGAAGCTAGAAACAACTGGTATCGTATTTAATCAAGAGATGGGATATATTAAAGGTTCCCTTATTGCAATTTGTGCAGATAACTTAGGTGCCCATCAAATTGGAGGGTTTTTAGAAAATTTCAGCACATCTGAATATTTTTGCAGATTTTGCCATTTAACGCTAAAAGAATTTAGAGAAAATTTCCTCACGAAAAGCAAATTAAGATGCCCTTCATCTTATGTTGCAGACGTCGAACAATTAGGATTACAAGATTCTGTTCATGGAATTAAACAAAATTCGTGTCTCATTGATTTAAAATATTTCCATGTCAGCAATCCTGGTCTTCCGCCCTGCATCGCTCATGATTTGTATGAAGGTGTGATTGCATTCGACGTGTGTTTAGCCATTCATTATTTCGTGAATATTAACTGGTTTTCATATGATTATCTTAATCTTAATTTAGACCGCTTACAAAAAGCTTTAAAATATAATGTAAGTTTTCCTGAAATCAAATGTAATAATAGAAAATTAACTGGCCATGCGCTCCAGAACTACTATTTTCTTATTTTATTACCACTAGCAATAATAGATAAAGTTAAAAATCCTAGCGATTCTGTTTTAGAAATGGTCACCCATCTTTTAGAAATTTCACAAATTGTTTCGTCCCATATAGTAACAATCACCCAAATTCATATCTTAGAAGGCCTGATTAATAGATACTTGGAGTTGCGGGTATTGCTATTTCCGAGTGTGACACTTAGACCAAAGCATCATTTTCTACAACATTACCCTGAATTAATAAAACAATTAGGTCCCCTAATAAAGTTTTCCACTGTTCGATTTGAAAGCAAACATCAATATTTTAAGCAGATAGCCGTAAAATCAAGAAACTATATAAATTTGTTAAAAATATTTGCAGAGAGACATCAAATCTTGCAATCTACTCTTACGGGAAAGCGCTTTTGTAATGAAATTTCAAAAACCAAGTTTATGAGATTTGAACCTGATAATTTGTCACTTAATATTCCACATACACTTGTATTTCAAACAAATAGCTTGACACATAATAATATAAAATATTTCTCCGGACAAGCACTTGCGATTTCTAATATTAATAATGGATATGTTATTTGTTCTACCATAAAAACCATTTTGGCTAATAAAACGGTTTCTGAAATAGCATTCTTAGGAAATTACTTTAGAATGATGTTTAATTATAAGTTAGGACTATTTGAAATAACAGACTTAGATACCGCCCTGAATATCATTTCCTTGTTTAACCTTTCCTCTCCTTTTCCCTTTATTCCGATAAAACTTGGATCAACAACATTTGCCTCTTTACAATCAGCAATTCCAATTTATTGGTACGTTCTCTCTGATTGAAAAAATAAACTAAATTAATGTTTAAGAAAAACAAAGAAACTTATTTATTTATTTTATATTCGAAGATATTCTACAAATACCAACCACAACATGTCATCTCAGCAACGCCTGCTCATCAAAATCTGGGACCGTGATCGTATTATAAAAAAAAGTTTTATGTGTGACGGAAATTTACAGATTTTAATTGAAAAGGGTAATTTTGTTATATTGTTATGTTTGTTAGCGCCAATCACATTTTATAATTAAACCATTTTACTTTCAGCAAATAATGCAGGTATTCCAGGTTCAAAATTAGTACTCGAGGTAGATGGGACGGAAATAGATGACAGAAATTGTTGAATATTTTTGTCAGAAAAACGAAATTTTTCAGCTCCTTGAGTGTACAACTCCATGGATACCACCACCAACAACTTCAGACTGGGCGTCACGGCCATCATCTTCTGGAACCCAAATAAAGTATATTTGCGATGATAAACTACCAACGGATAATGTAGCAGACCCAAATTCGGAGAATATAATAACATGGATAGCAACAAGCGACAACATTATGCCAGCAACAGACGTAGAATCGCCGGATAGTCCCTTAAGTTCAACGTTGACAATGTCGAGTGGTAGAGTTACGTCAATAAGCTCTGATTTTTCCTGTAAATCGGAGAGCATTGGAATGAAGCAAGCAGAAAAGCTTTTCTTAGACTATGAATTTCCAAGTGAGAAAATATCGGGGGAAATACTACGAATATTAAATCAGGGCAAGTCACTTGGCTATTTATTTTCTGATTTCGTACACAGTATTGTAAATGATATGCGCTGCAAATCATTTTACATTCCGCAAAAAGTATTTCGAACAGTTTCAGCGCGGCTGATTCAACAATTCCCCCTGAGTTTGGCAGTTGTGGATAGTAAGGGAAAATTAATTTGCACTGAGCCAGTTACGTTGGCAACAAAGCTTTGCAATCACAATAACTATCTAAATCGAGCTTCGGAAAATCGCACTTCGACTCAATTATTAAAACGGAAAACGAATTTATCAGACGGCGTACCTAACTTTTTTAAAAAAAGTACAGTTGAAAAACTACTATCAGATGACCAAGCAAGTGACCAAAAACTATGGCTTAAGGAAATTTATGGGCGAGATGCATCAAATGAAGAACTGAATAAAGAAATTTTAGAAGCGTTTAAGCAAACCTTTACACAACAAAG
>CAUVYM010000167.1:0-22912 GCA_963556165.1 Tipula helvola
GAATAGCTAAAATAAAGATTTTCTCAAAACTGATGAAATTTACTACGTCCCCCCCTTGTGAAATTTTCAGGAATAGCTAAAATAAAGATTTTCTCAAAACTGATGAAATTTACTGCGTCCCCCCCTTGTGAAATTTTCAGGAATAGCTAAAATAAAGATTTTCTCAAAACTGATGAAATTTACTGCGTCACCCCCTTATGAAATTTTCAGGAATAGCTAAAATAAAGATTTTCTCAAAACTGATGAAATTTACTACGTCCCCCCCTTGTGAAATTTTCAGGAATAGCTAAAATAAAGATTTTCTCAAAACTGATGAAATTTACTACGTCCCCCCCTTGTGAAATTTTCAGGAATAGCTAAATAAAGATTTTCTCAAAACTGATGAAATTTACTACGTCCCCCCCTTGTGAAATTTTCAGGAATAGCTAAAATAAAGATTTTCTCAAAACTGATGAAATTTACTGCGTCCCCCCCTTATGAAATTTTCAGGAATAGCTAAAATAAAGATTTTCTCAAAACTGATGAAATTTACTACGTCCCCCCCTTGTGAAATTTTCAGGAATAGCTAAAATAAAGATTTTCTCAAAACTGATGAAATTTACTACGTCCCCCCCTTGTGAAATTTTCAGGAATAGCTAAAATAAAGATTTTCTCAAAACTGATGAAATTTACTACGTCCCCCCCTTGTGAAATTTTCAGGAATAGCTAAAATAAAGATTTTCTCAAAACTGATGAAATTTACTACGTCCCCCCCTTGTGAAATTTTCAGGAATAGCTAAAATAAAGATTTTCTCAAAACTGATGAAATTTACTACGTCCCCCCCTTGTGAAATTTTCAGGAATAGCTAAAATAAAGATTTTCTCAAAACTGATGAAATTTACTACGTCCCCCCCTTGTGAAATTTTCAGGAATAGCTAAAATAAAGATTTTCTCAAAACTGATGAAATTTACTACGTCCCCCCCTTGTGAAATTTTCAGGAATAGCTAAAATAAAGATTTTCTCAAAACTGATGAAATTTACTACGTCCCCCCCTTGTGAAATTTTCAGGAATAGCTAAAATAAAGATTTTCTCAAAACTGATGAAATTTACTACGTCCCCCCCTTGTGAAATTTTCAGGAATAGCTAAAATAAAGATTTTCTCAAAACTGATGAAATTTACTACGTCCCCCCCTTGTGAAATTTTCAGGAATAGCTAAAATAAAGATTTTCTCAAAACTGATGAAATTTACTACGTCCCCCCCTTGTGAAATTTTCAGGAATAGCTAAAATAAAGATTTTCTCAAAACTGATGAAATTTACTACGTCCCCCCCTTGTGAAATTTTCAGGAATAGCTAAAATAAAGATTTTCTCAAAACTGATGAAATTTACTACGTCCCCCCCTTGTGAAATTTTCAGGAATAGCTAAAATAAAGATTTTCTCAAAACTGATGAAATTTACTACGTCCCCCCCTTGTGAAATTTTCAGGAATAGCTAAAATAAAGATTTTCTCAAAACTGATGAAATTTACTACGTCCCCCCCTTGTGAAATTTTCAGGAATAGCTAAAATAAAGATTTTCTCAAAACTGATGAAATTTACTACGTCCCCCCCTTGTGAAATTTTCAGGAATAGCTAAAATAAAGATTTTCTCAAAACTGATGAAATTTACTACGTCCCCCCCTTGTGAAATTTTCAGGAATAGCTAAAATAAAGATTTTCTCAAAACTGATGAAATTTACTACGTCCCCCCCTTGTGAAATTTTCAGGAATAGCTAAAATAAAGATTTTCTCAAAACTGATGAAATTTACTACGTCCCCCCCTTGTGAAATTTTCAGGAATAGCTAAAATAAAGATTTTCTCAAAACTGATGAAATTTACTACGTCCCCCCCTTGTGAAATTTTCAGGAATAGCTAAAATAAAGATTTTCTCAAAACTGATGAAATTTACTACGTCCCCCCCTTGTGAAATTTTCAGGAATAGCTAAAATAAAGATTTTCTCAAAACTGATGAAATTTACTACGTCCCCCCCTTGTGAAATTTTCAGGAATAGCTAAAATAAAGATTTTCTCAAACTGATGAAATTTACTACGTCCCCCCCTTGTGAAATTTTCAGGAATAGCTAAAATAAAGATTTTCTCAAAACTGATGAAATTTACTGCGTCCCCCCCTTGTGAAATTTTCAGGAATAGCTAAAATAAAGATTTTCTCAAAACTGATGAAATTTACTACGTCCCCCCCTTGTGAAATTTTCAGGAATAGCTAAAATAAAGATTTTCTCAAAACTGATGAAATTTACTACGTCCCCCCCTTGTGAAATTTTCAGGAATAGCTAAAATAAAGATTTTCTCAAAACTGATGAAATTTACTACGTCCCCCCCTTGTGAAATTTTCAGGAATAGCTAAAATAAAGATTTTCTCAAAACTGATGAAATTTACTACGTCCCCCCTTGTGAAATTTTCAGGAATAGCTAAAATAAAGATTTTCTCAAAACTGATGAAATTTACTACGTCCCCCCCTTGTGAAATTTTCAGGAATAGCTAAAATAAAGATTTTCTCAAAACTGATGAAATTTACTACGTCCCCCCCTTGTGAAATTTTCAGGAATAGCTAAAATAAAGATTTTCTCAAAACTGATGAAATTTACTGCGTCACCCCCTTATGAAATTTTCAGGAATAGCTAAAGTAAAGATTTTCTCAAAACTGATGAAATTTACTACGTCCCCCCCTTGTGAAATTTTCAGGAATAGCTAAAATAAAGATTTTCTCAAAACTGATGAAATTTACTACGTCCCCCCCTTGTGAAATTTTCAGGAATAGCTAAAATAAAGATTTTCTCAAAACTGATGAAATTTACTACGTCCCCCCCTTGTGAAATTTTCAGGAATAGCTAAAATAAAGATTTTCTCAAAACTGATGAAATTTACTACGTCCCCCCCTTGTGAAATTTTCAGGAATAGCTAAAATAAAGATTTTCTCAAAACTGATGAAATTTACTACGTCCCCCCCTTGTGAAATTTTCAGGAATAGCTAAAATAAAGATTTTCTCAAACTGATGAAATTTACTACGTCCCCCCCTTGTGAAATTTTCAGGAATAGCTAAAATAAAGATTTTCTCAAAACTGATGAAATTTACTGCGTCCCCCCCTTGTGAAATTTTCAGGAATAGCTAAAATAAAGATTTTCTCAAAACTGATGAAATTTACTACGTCCCCCCCTTGTGAAATTTTCAGGAATAGCTAAAATAAAGATTTTCTCAAAACTGATGAAATTTACTGCGTCCCCCCCTTGTGAAATTTTCAGGAATAGCTAAAATAAAGATTTTCTCAAAACTGATGAAATTTACTACGTCCCCCCCTTGTGAAATTTTCAGGAATAGCTAAAATAAAGATTTTCTCAAAACTGATGAAATTTACTACGTCCCCCCCTTGTGAAATTTTCAGGAATAGCTAAAATAAAGATTTTCTCAAAACTGATGAAATTTACTACGTCCCCCCCTTGTGAAATTTTCAGGAATAGCTAAAATAAAGATTTTCTCAAAACTGATGAAATTTACTACGTCCCCCCCTTGTGAAATTTTCAGGAATAGCTAAAATAAAGATTTTCTCAAAACTGATGAAATTTACTACGTCCCCCCCTTGTGAAATTTTCAGGAATAGCTAAAATAAAGATTTTCTCAAAACTGATGAAATTTACTACGTCCCCCCCTTGTGAAATTTTCAGGAATAGCTAAAATAAAGATTTTCTCAAAACTGATGAAATTTACTACGTCCCCCCCCTTGTGAAATTTTCAGGAATAGCTAAAATAAAGATTTTCTCAAAACTGATGAAATTTACTACGTCCCCCCCTTGTGAAATTTTCAGGAATAGCTAAAATAAAGATTTTCTCAAAACTGATGAAATTTACTACGTCCCCCCTCTTGTGAAATTTTCAGGAATAGCTAAAATAAAGATTTTCTCAAAACTGATGAAATTTACTACGTCCCCCCCTTGTGAAATTTTCAGGAATAGCTAAAATAAAGATTTTCTCAAAACTGATGAAATTTACTACGTCCCCCTTGTGAAATTTTCAGGAATAGCTAAAATAAAGATTTTCTCAAAACTGATGAAATTTACTACGTCCCCCCCTTGTGAAATTTTCAGGAATAGCTAAAATAAAGATTTTCTCAAAACTGATGAAATTTACTGCGTCCCCCCCTTGTGAAATTTTCAGGAATAGCTAAAATAAAGATTTTCTCAAAACTGATGAAATTTACTACGTCCCCCCCTTGTGAAATTTTCAGGAATAGCTAAAATAAAGATTTTCTCAAAACTGATGAAATTTACTGCGTCCCCCCCTTGTGAAATTTTCAGGAATAGCTAAAATAAAGATTTTCTCAAAACTGATGAAATTTACTGCGTCCCCCCCTTGTGAAATTTTCAGGAATAGCTAAAATAAAGATTTTCTCAAAACTGATGAAATTTACTACGTCCCCCCCTTGTGAAATTTTCAGGAATATCTAAAATAAAGATTTTCTCAAAACTGATGAAATTTACTACGTCCCCCCCTTGTGAAATTTTCAGGAATAGCTAAAATAAAGATTTTCTCAAAACTGATGAAATTTACTACGTCCCCCCCTTGTGAAATTTTCAGGAATAGCTAAAATAAAGATTTTCTCAAAACTAATGAAATTTACTGCGTCCCCCCTTGTGAAATTTCAGGAATAGCTAAAATAAAGATTTTCTCAAAACTGATGAAATTTACTGCGTCCCCCCCTTGTGAAATTTTCAGGAATAGCTAAAATAAAGATTTTCTCAAAACTGATGAAATTTACTACGTCCCCCCCTTGTGAAATTTTCAGGAATAGCTAAAATAAAGATTTTCTCAAAACTGATGAAATTTACTACGTCCCCCCCTTGTGAAATTTTCAGGAATAGCTAAAATAAAGATTTTCTCAAAACTGATGAAATTTACTACGTCCCCCCCTTGTGAAATTTTCAGGAATAGCTAAAATAAAGATTTTCTCAAAACTGATGAAATTTACTACGTCCCCCCCTTGTGAAATTTTCAGGAATAGCTAAAATAAAGATTTTCTCAAAACTGATGAAATTTACTACGTCCCCCCCTTGTGAAATTTTCAGGAATAGCTAAAATAAAGATTTTCTCAAAACTGATGAAATTTACTACGTCCCCCCCTTGTGAAATTTTCAGGAATAGCTAAAATAAAGATTTTCTCAAAACTGATGAAATTTACTACGTCCCCCCCTTGTGAAATTTTCAGGAATAGCTAAAATAAAGATTTTCTCAAAACTGATGAAATTTACTGCGTCCCCCCCTTGTGAAATTTTCAGGAATAGCTAAAATAAAGATTTCTCAAAACTGATGAAATTTACTACGTCCCCCCTTGTGAAATTTTCAGGAATAGCTAAAATAAAGATTTTCTCAAAACTGATGAAATTTACTACGTCCCCCCCTTGAGAAATTTTCAGGAATAGCTAAAATAAAGATTTTCTCAAAACTGATGAAATTTACTACGTCCCCCCCTTGTGAAATTTTCAGGAATAGCTAAAATAAAGATTTTCTCAAAACTGATGAAATTTACTGCGTCCCCCCCTTGTGAAATTTTCAGGAATAGCTAAAATAAAGATTTTCTCAAAACTGATGAAATTTACTACGTCCCCCCCTTGTGAAATTTTCAGGAATAGCTAAAATAAAGATTTTCTCAAAACTGATGAAATTTACTACGTCCCCCCCTTGTGAAATTTTCAGGAATAGCTAAAATAAAGATTTTCTCAAAACTGATGAAATTTACTACGTCCCCCCCTTGTGAAATTTTCAGGAATAGCTAAAATAAAGATTTTCTCAAAACTGATGAAATTTACTACGTCCCCCCCTTGTGAAATTTTCAGGAATAGCTAAAATAAAGATTTTCTCAAAACTGATGAAATTTACTGCGTCCCCCCTTGTGAAATTTTCAGGAATAGCTAAAATAAAGATTTTCTCAAAAACTGATGAAATTTACTGCGTCCCCCCTTGTGAAATTTTCAGGAATAGCTAAAATAAAGATTTTCTCAAAACTGATGAAATTGACTACGTCCCCCCCTTGTGAAATTTTCAGGAATAGCTAAAATAAAGATTTTCTCAAAACTGATGAAATTTACTGCGTCCCCCCCTTGTGAAATTTTCAGGAATAGCTAAAATAAAGATTTTCTCAAAACTGATGAAATTTACTACGTCCCCCCCTTATGAAATTTTCAGGAATAGCTAAAATAAAGATTTTCTCAAAACTGATGAAATTTACTACGTCCCCCCCTTGTGAAATTTTCAGGAATAGCTAAAATAAAGATTTTCTCAAAACTGATGAAATTTACTACGTCCCCCCCTTGTGAAATTTTCAGGAATAGCTAAAATAAAGATTTTCTCAAAACTGATGAAATTTACTACGTCCCCCCCTTGTGAAATTTTCAGGAATAGCTAAAATAAAGATTTTCTCAAAACTGATGAAATTTACTACGTCCCCCCCTTGTGAAATTTTCAGGAATAGCTAAAATAAAGATTTTCTCAAATCTGATGAAATTTAGTGCGTGAAATTTTCAGGAATAGCTAAAATAAAGATTTTCTCAAAACTGATGAAATTTACTACGTCCCCCCCTTGTGAAATTTTCAGGAATAGCTAAAATAAAGATTTTCTCAAAACTGATGAAATTTACTACGTCCCCCCCTTGTGAAATTTTCAGGAATAGCTAAAATAAAGATTTTCTCAAAACTGATGAAATTTACTACGTCCCCCCCTTGTGAAATTTTCAGGAATAGCTAAAATAAAGATTTTCTCAAAACTGATGAAATTTACTACGTCCCCCCCTTGTGAAATTTTCAGGAATAGCTAAAATAAAGATTTTCTCAAACTGATGAAATTTACTACGTCCCCCCCTTGTGAAATTTTCAGGAATAGCTAAAATAAAGATTTTCTCAAAACTGATGAAATTTACTACGTCCCCCCCTTGTGAAATTTTCAGGAATAGCTAAAATAAAGATTTTCTCAAAACTGATGAAATTTACTGCGTCCCCCCCTTGTGAAATTTTCAGGAATAGCTAAAATAAAGATTTTCTCAAAACTGATGAAATTTACTGCGTCACCCCCTTATGAAATTTTCAGGAATAGCTAAAATAAAGATTTTCTCAAAACTGATGAAATTTACTACGTCCCCCCCTTGTGAATTTTTCAGGAATAGCTAAAATAAAGATTTTCTCAAAACTGATGAAATTTACTACGTCCCCCCCTTGTGAAATTTTCAGGAATAGCTAAAATAAAGATTTTCTCAAAACTGATGAAATTTACTACGTCCCCCCCTTGTGAAATTTTCAGGAATAGCTAAAATAAAGATTTTCTCAAAACTGATGAAATTTACTGCGTCCCCCCCTTGTGAAATTTTCAGGAATAGCTAAAATAAAGATTTTCTCAAAACTGATGAAATTTACTACGTCCCCCCCTTGTGAAATTTTCAGGAATAGCTAAAATAAAGATTTTCTCAAAACTGATGAAATTTACTACGTCCCCCCCTTGTGAAATTTTCAGGAATAGCTAAAATAAAGATTTTCTCAAAACTGATGAAATTTACTACGTCCCACCCTTGTGAAATTTTCAGGAATAGCTAAAATAAAGATTTTCTCAAAACTGATGAAATTTACTACGTCCCCCCTTGTGAAATTTTCAGGAATAGCTAAAATAAAGATTTTCTCAAAACTGATGAAATTTACTACGTCCCCCCCTTGTGAAATTTTCAGGAATAGCTAAAATAAAGATTTTCTCAAAACTGATGAAATTTACTGCGTCCCCCCCTTGTGAAATTTTCAGGAATAGCTAAAATAAAGATTTTCTCAAAACTGATGAAATTTACTACGTCCCCCCCTTGTGAAATTTTCAGGAATAGCTAAAATAAAGATTTTCTCAAAACTGATGAAATTTACTACGTCCCCCCCTTGTGAAATTTTCAGGAATAGCTAAAATAAAGATTTTCTCAAAACTGATGAAATTTACTACGTCCCCCCCTTGTGAAATTTTCAGGAATAGCTAAAATAAAGATTTTCTCAAAACTGATGAAATTTACTACGTCCCCCCCTTGTGAAATTTTCAGGAATAGCTAAAATAAAGATTTTCTCAAAACTGATGAAATTTACTACGTCACCCTCTTGTGAAATTTTCAGGAATAGCTAAAATAAAGATTTTCTCAAAACTGATGAAATTTACTACGTCCCCCCCTTGTGAAATTTTCAGGAATAGCTAAAATAAAGATTTTCTCAAAACTGATGAAATTTACTACGTCCCCCCCTTGTGAAATTTTCAGGAATAGCTAAAATAAAGATTTTCTCAAAACTGATGAAATTTACTACGTCCCCCCCTTGTGAAATTTTCAGGAATAGCTAAAATAAAGATTTTCTCAAAACTGATGAAATTTACTACGTCCCCCCCTTGTGAAATTTTCAGGAATAGCTAAAATAAAGATTTTCTCAAAACTGATGAAATTTACTACGTCCCCCCTTGTGAAATTTTCAGGAATAGCTAAAATAAAGATTTTCTCAAAACTGATGAAATTTACTATGTCCCCCCCTTGTGAAATTTTCAGGAATAGCTAAAATAAAGATTTTCTCAAAACTGATGAAATTTACTACGTCCCCCCCTTGTGAAATTTTCAGGAATAGCTAAAATAAAGATTTTCTCAAAACTGATGAAATTTACTGCGTCACCCCCTTATGAAATTTTCAGGAATAGCTAAAATAAAGATTTTCTCAAAACTGATGAAATTTACTACGTCCCCCCCTTGTGAAATTTTCAGGAATAGCTAAAATAAAGATTTTCTCAAAACTGATGAAATTTACTACGTCCCCCCCTTGTGAAATTTTCAGGAATAGCTAAAATAAAGATTTTCTCAAAACTGATGAAATTTACTACGTCCCCCCCTTGTGAAATTTTCAGGAATAGCTAAAATAAAGATTTTCTCAAAACTGATGAAATTTACTACGTCCCCCCCTTGTGAAATTTTCAGGAATAGCCAAAATAAAGATTTTCTCAAAACTGATGAAATTTACTGCGTCACCCCCTTATGAAATTTTCAGGAATAGCTAAAATAAAGATTTTCTCAAAACTGATGAAATTTACTACGTCCCCCCCTTGTGAAATTTTCAGGAATAGCTAAAATAAAGATTTTCTCAAAACTGATGAAATTTACTACGTCCCCCCCTTGTGAAATTTTCAGGAATAGCTAAAATAAAGATTTTCTCAAAACTGATGAAATTTACTGCGTCCCCCCCTTGTGAAATTTTCAGGAATAGCTAAAATAAAGATTTTCTCAAAACTGATGAAATTTACTACGTCCCCCCCTTGTGAAATTTTCAGGAATAGCTAAAATAAAGATTTTCTCAAAACTGATGAAATTTACTACGTCCCCCCCTTGTGAAATTTTCAGGAATAGCTAAAATAAAGATTTTCTCAAAACTGATGAAATTTACTACGTCCCCCCCTTGTGAAATTTTCAGGAATAGCTAAAATAAAGATTTTCTCAAAACTGATGAAATTTACTACGTCCCCCCCTTGTGAAATTTTCAGGAATAGCTAAAATAAAGATTTTCTCAAAACTGATGAAATTTACTACGTCCCCCCCTTGTGAAATTTTCAGGAATAGCTAAAATAAAGATTTTCTCAAAACTGATGAAATTTACTACGTCCCCCCCTTGTGAAATTTTCAGGAATAGCTAAAATAAAGATTTTCTCAAAACTGATGAAATTTACTACGTCCCCCCCTTGTGAAATTTTCAGGAATAGCTAAAATAAAGATTTTCTCAAAACTGATGAAATTTACTACGTCCCCCCCTTGTGAAATTTTCAGGAATAGCTAAAATAAAGATTTTCTCAAAACTGATGAAATTTACTGCGTCACCCCCTTATGAAATTTTCAGGAATAGCTAAAATAAAGATTTTCTCAAAACTGATGAAATTTACTACGTCCCCCCCTTGTGAAATTTTCAGGAATAGCTAAAATAAAGATTTTCTCAAAACTGATGAAATTTACTACGTCTCCCCCTTGTGAAATTTTCAGGAATAGCTAAAATAAAGATTTTCTCAAAACTGATGAAATTTACTGCGTCGCACAGTGTCAGATTTTGTTGAAAAAGCGGTCAAAATTATGAAACTTGGCTATTAGTGAAGATACATTTTTGAAATTTTGAGGATTTATTCGTTATCGTCTCATCTATTCAGAACATGTACCGTTTTGCCCATACGGGCTGTACTTTCTGATTTATAGACATTTTCGCACATCGCTTCTCGCTAAGTCTTCTCCATAGCAGTATACTATGGTAGACAATCAAAAATCGACGTTTGAATTTTTTTATGCAATTTTTGCTTTTCCAATCGATTTGTAAGGCCATTCTATGGATATGTACCAAGTTTCAACTAAATCGGACATGTAATGTCGATTTTAGCATTCTTCATGGTGTATCCTTAGGCGACTGTCAATCAACTTCAATAATTTATTACATCCGATGCGGTAACTGTATGACCTTGAGACTTCGTCATGTAGTTCTTTATCATTTTATCTATCCAGAACAGGTACTGGCTTACGATGGGGGTGTATAGTTCTTTATTTATACACGTTCTTAGAACATGCTGTCTCGACCTATGCGGAACCTCAACTTCACGCTTCTTTGTAAAATACTTCTAGGAGGCCTAGCGGCCCGAAAAGTATTGAGCTTTATTCGTTATCGTCTCATCTATTCAGAACATGTACCGTTTTGCCCATACGGGCTGTACTTTCTGATTTATAGACATTTTCGCACATCGCTTCTCGCTAAGTCTTCTCCATAGCAGTATACTATGGTAGACAATCAAAAATCGACGTTTGAATTTTTTTATGCAATTTTTGCTTTTCCAATCGATTTGTAAGGCCATTCTATGGATATGTACCAAGTTTCAACTAAATCGGACATGTAATGTCGATTTTAGCATTCTTCATGGTGTATCCTTAGGCGACTGTCAATCAACTTCAATAATTTATTACATCCGATGCGGTAACTGTATGACCTTGAGACTTCGTCATGTAGTTCTTTATCATTTTATCTATCCAGAACAGGTACTGGCTTACGATGGGGGTGTATAGTTCTTTATTTATACACGTTCTTAGAACATGTTGTCTCGACCTATGCGGAACCTCAACTTCACGCTTCTTTGTAAAATACTTCTAGGAGGCCTAGCGGCCCGAAAAGTATTGAGCTTTATTCGTTATCGTCTCATCTATTCAGAACATGTACCGTTTTGCCCATACGGGCTGTACTTTCTGATTTATAGACATTTTCGCACATCGCTTCTCGCTAAGTCTTCTCCATAGCAGTATACTATGGTAGACAATCAAAAATCGACGTTTGAATTTTTTTATGCAATTTTTGCTTTTCCAATCGATTTGTAAGGCCATTCTATGGATATGTACCAAGTTTCAACTAAATCGGACATGTAATGTCGATTTTAGCATTCTTCATGGTGTATCCTTAGGCGACTGTCAATCAACTTCAATAATTTATTACATCCGATGCGGTAACTGTATGACCTTGAGACTTCGTCATGTAGTTCTTTATCATTTTATCTATCCAGAACAGGTACTGGCTTACGATGGGGGTGTATAGTTCTTTATTTATACACGTTCTTAGAACATGCTGTCTCGACCTATGCGGAACCTCAACTTCACGCTTCTTTGTAAAATACTTCTAGGAGGCCTAGCGGCCCGAAAAGTATTGAGCTTTATTCGTTATCGTCTCATCTATTCAGAACATGTACCGTTTTGCCCATACGGGCTGTACTTTCTGATTTATAGACATTTTCGCACATCGCTTCTCGCTAAGTCTTCTCCATAGCAGTATACTATGGTAGACAATCAAAAATCGACGTTTGAATTTTTTTATGCAATTTTTGCTTTTCCAATCGATTTGTAAGGCCATTCTATGGATATGTACCAAGTTTCAACTAAATCGGACATGTAATGTCGATTTTAGCATTCTTCATGGTGTATCCTTAGGCGACTGTCAATCAACTTCAATAATTTATTACATCCGATGCGGTAACTGTATGACCTTGAGACTTCGTCATGTAGTTCTTTATCATTTTATCTATCCAGAACAGGTACTGGCTTACGATGGGGGTGTATAGTTCTTTATTTATACACGTTCTTAGAACATGCTGTCTCGACCTATGCGGAACCTCAACTTCACGCTTCTTTGTAAAATACTTCTAGGAGGCCTAGCGGCCCGAAAAGTATTGAGCTTTATTCGTTATCGTCTCATCTATTCAGAACATGTACCGTTTTGCCCATACGGGCTGTACTTTCTGATTTATAGACATTTTCGCACATCGCTTCTCGCTAAGTCTTCTCCATAGCAGTATACTATGGTAGACAATCAAAAATCGACGTTTGAATTTTTTTATGCAATTTTTGCTTTTCCAATCGATTTGTAAGGCCATTCTATGGATATGTACCAAGTTTCAACTAAATCGGACATGTAATGTCGATTTTAGCATTCTTCATGGTGTATCCTTAGGCGACTGTCAATCAACTTCAATAATTTATTACATCCGATGCGGTAACTGTATGACCTTGAGACTTCGTCATGTAGTTCTTTATCATTTTATCTATCCAGAACAGGTACTGGCTTACGATGGGGGTGTATAGTTCTTTATTTATACACGTTCTTAGAACATGTTGTCTCGACCTATGCGGAACCTCAACTTCACGCTTCTTTGTAAAATACTTCTAGGAGGCCTAGCGGCCCGAAAAGTATTGAGCTTTATTCGTTATCGTCTCATCTATTCAGAACATGTACCGTTTTGCCCATACGGGCTGTACTTTCTGATTTATAGACATTTTCGCACATCGCTTCTCGCTAAGTCTTCTCCATAGCAGTATACTATGGTAGACAATCAAAAATCGACGTTTGAATTTTTTTATGCAATTTTTGCTTTTCCAATCGATTTGTAAGGCCATTCTATGGATATGTACCAAGTTTCAACTAAATCGGACATGTAATGTCGATTTTAGCATTCTTCATGGTGTATCCTTAGGCGACTGTCAATCAACTTCAATAATTTATTACATCCGATGCGGTAACTGTATGACCTTGAGACTTCGTCATGTAGTTCTTTATCATTTTATCTATCCAGAACAGGTACTGGCTTACGATGGGGGTGTATAGTTCTTTATTTATACACGTTCTTAGAACATGCTGTCTCGACCTATGCGGAACCTCAACTTCACGCTTCTTTGTAAAATACTTCTAGGAGGCCTAGCGGCCCGAAAAGTATTGAGCTTTATTCGTTATCGTCTCATCTATTCAGAACATGTACCGTTTTGCCCATACGGGCTGTACTTTCTGATTTATAGACATTTTCGCACATCGCTTCTCGCTAAGTCTTCTCCATAGCAGTATACTATGGTAGACAATCAAAAATCGACGTTTGAATTTTTTTATGCAATTTTTGCTTTTCCAATCGATTTGTAAGGCCATTCTATGGATATGTACCAAGTTTCAACTAAATCGGACATGTAATGTCGATTTTAGCATTCTTCATGGTGTATCCTTAGGCGACTGTCAATCAACTTCAATAATTTATTACATCCGATGCGGTAACTGTATGACCTTGAGACTTCGTCATGTAGTTCTTTATCATTTTATCTATCCAGAACAGGTACTGGCTTACGATGGGGGTGTATAGTTCTTTATTTATACACGTTCTTAGAACATGCTGTCTCGACCTATGCGGAACCTCAACTTCACGCTTCTTTGTAAAATACTTCTAGGAGGCCTAGCGGCCCGAAAAGTATTGAGCTTTATTCGTTATCGTCTCATCTATTCAGAACATGTACCGTTTTGCCCATACGGGCTGTACTTTCTGATTTATAGACATTTTCGCACATCGCTTCTCGCTAAGTCTTCTCCATAGCAGTATACTATGGTAGACAATCAAAAATCGACGTTTGAATTTTTTTATGCAATTTTTGCTTTTCCAATCGATTTGTAAGGCCATTCTATGGATATGTACCAAGTTTCAACTAAATCGGACATGTAATGTCGATTTTAGCATTCTTCATGGTGTATCCTTAGGCGACTGTCAATCAACTTCAATAATTTATTACATCCGATGCGGTAACTGTATGACCTTGAGACTTCGTCATGTAGTTCTTTATCATTTTATCTATCCAGAACAGGTACTGGCTTACGATGGGGGTGTATAGTTCTTTATTTATACACGTTCTTAGAACATGCTGTCTCGACCTATGCGGAACCTCAACTTCACGCTTCTTTGTAAAATACTTCTAGGAGGCCTAGCGGCCCGAAAAGTATTGAGCTTTATTCGTTATCGTCTCATCTATTCAGAACATGTACCGTTTTGCCCATACGGGCTGTACTTTCTGATTTATAGACATTTTCGCACATCGCTTCTCGCTAAGTCTTCTCCATAGCAGTATACTATGGTAGACAATCAAAAATCGACGTTTGAATTTTTTTATGCAATTTTTGCTTTTCCAATCGATTTGTAAGGCCATTCTATGGATATGTACCAAGTTTCAACTAAATCGGACATGTAATGTCGATTTTAGCATTCTTCATGGTGTATCCTTAGGCGACTGTCAATCAACTTCAATAATTTATTACATCCGATGCGGTAACTGTATGACCTTGAGACTTCGTCATGTAGTTCTTTATCATTTTATCTATCCAGAACAGGTACTGGCTTACGATGGGGGTGTATAGTTCTTTATTTATACACGTTCTTAGAACATGCTGTCTCGACCTATGCGGAACCTCAACTTCACGCTTCTTTGTAAAATACTTCTAGGAGGCCTAGCGGCCCGAAAAGTATTGAGCTTTATTCGTTATCGTCTCATCTATTCAGAACATGTACCGTTTTGCCCATACGGGCTGTACTTTCTGATTTATAGACATTTTCGCACATCGCTTCTCGCTAAGTCTTCTCCATAGCAGTATACTATGGTAGACAATCAAAAATCGACGTTTGAATTTTTTTATGCAATTTTTGCTTTTCCAATCGATTTGTAAGGCCATTCTATGGATATGTACCAAGTTTCAACTAAATCGGACATGTAATGTCGATTTTAGCATTCTTCATGGTGTATCCTTAGGCGACTGTCAATCAACTTCAATAATTTATTACATCCGATGCGGTAACTGTATGACCTTGAGACTTCGTCATGTAGTTCTTTATCATTTTATCTATCCAGAACAGGTACTGGCTTACGATGGGGGTGTATAGTTCTTTATTTATACACGTTCTTAGAACATGCTGTCTCGACCTATGCGGAACCTCAACTTCACGCTTCTTTGTAAAATACTTCTAGGAGGCCTAGCGGCCCGAAAAGTATTGAGCTTTATTCGTTATCGTCTCATCTATTCAGAACATGTACCGTTTTGCCCATACGGGCTGTACTTTCTGATTTATAGACATTTTCGCACATCGCTTCTCGCTAAGTCTTCTCCATAGCAGTATACTATGGTAGACAATCAAAAATCGACGTTTGAATTTTTTTATGCAATTTTTGCTTTTCCAATCGATTTGTAAGGCCATTCTATGGATATGTACCAAGTTTCAACTAAATCGGACATGTAATGTCGATTTTAGCATTCTTCATGGTGTATCCTTAGGCGACTGTCAATCAACTTCAATAATTTATTACATCCGATGCGGTAACTGTATGACCTTGAGACTTCGTCATGTAGTTCTTTATCATTTTATCTATCCAGAACAGGTACTGGCTTACGATGGGGGTGTATAGTTCTTTATTTATACACGTTCTTAGAACATGCTGTCTCGACCTATGCGGAACCTCAACTTCACGCTTCTTTGTAAAATACTTCTAGGAGGCCTAGCGGCCCGAAAAGTATTGAGCTTTATTCGTTATCGTCTCATCTATTCAGAACATGTACCGTTTTGCCCATACGGGCTGTACTTTCTGATTTATAGACATTTTCGCACATCGCTTCTCGCTAAGTCTTCTCCATAGCAGTATACTATGGTAGACAATCAAAAATCGACGTTTGAATTTTTTTATGCAATTTTTGCTTTTCCAATCGATTTGTAAGGCCATTCTATGGATATGTACCAAGTTTCAACTAAATCGGACATGTAATGTCGATTTTAGCATTCTTCATGGTGTATCCTTAGGCGACTGTCAATCAACTTCAATAATTTATTACATCCGATGCGGTAACTGTATGACCTTGAGACTTCGTCATGTAGTTCTTTATCATTTTATCTATCCAGAACAGGTACTGGCTTACGATGGGGGTGTATAGTTCTTTATTTATACACGTTCTTAGAACATGCTGTCTCGACCTATGCGGAACCTCAACTTCACGCTTCTTTGTAAAATACTTCTAGGAGGCCTAGCGGCCCGAAAAGTATTGAGCTTTATTCGTTATCGTCTCATCTATTCAGAACATGTACCGTTTTGCCCATACGGGCTGTACTTTCTGATTTATAGACATTTTCGCACATCGCTTCTCGCTAAGTCTTCTCCATAGCAGTATACTATGGTAGACAATCAAAAATCGACGTTTGAATTTTTTTATGCAATTTTTGCTTTTCCAATCGATTTGTAAGGCCATTCTATGGATATGTACCAAGTTTCAACTAAATCGGACATGTAATGTCGATTTTAGCATTCTTCATGGTGTATCCTTAGGCGACTGTCAATCAACTTCAATAATTTATTACATCCGATGCGGTAACTGTATGACCTTGAGACTTCGTCATGTAGTTCTTTATCATTTTATCTATCCAGAACAGGTACTGGCTTACGATGGGGGTGTATAGTTCTTTATTTATACACGTTCTTAGAACATGCTGTCTCGACCTATGCGGAACCTCAACTTCACGCTTCTTTGTAAAATACTTCTAGGAGGCCTAGCGGCCCGAAAAGTATTGAGCTTTATTCGTTATCGTCTCATCTATTCAGAACATGTACCGTTTTGCCCATACGGGCTGTACTTTCTGATTTATAGACATTTTCGCACATCGCTTCTCGCTAAGTCTTCTCCATAGCAGTATACTATGGTAGACAATCAAAAATCGACGTTTGAATTTTTTTATGCAATTTTTGCTTTTCCAATCGATTTGTAAGGCCATTCTATGGATATGTACCAAGTTTCAACTAAATCGGACATGTAATGTCGATTTTAGCATTCTTCATGGTGTATCCTTAGGCGACTGTCAATCAACTTCAATAATTTATTACATCCGATGCGGTAACTGTATGACCTTGAGACTTCGTCATGTAGTTCTTTATCATTTTATCTATCCAGAACAGGTACTGGCTTACGATGGGGGTGTATAGTTCTTTATTTATACACGTTCTTAGAACATGTTGTCTCGACCTATGCGGAACCTCAACTTCACGCTTCTTTGTAAAATACTTCTAGGAGGCCTAGCGGCCCGAAAAGTATTGAGCTTTATTCGTTATCGTCTCATCTATTCAGAACATGTACCGTTTTGCCCATACGGGCTGTACTTTCTGATTTATAGACATTTTCGCACATCGCTTCTCGCTAAGTCTTCTCCATAGCAGTATACTATGGTAGACAATCAAAAATCGACGTTTGAATTTTTTTATGCAATTTTTGCTTTTCCAATCGATTTGTAAGGCCATTCTATGGATATGTACCAAGTTTCAACTAAATCGGACATGTAATGTCGATTTTAGCATTCTTCATGGTGTATCCTTAGGCGACTGTCAATCAACTTCAATAATTTATTACATCCGATGCGGTAACTGTATGACCTTGAGACTTCGTCATGTAGTTCTTTATCATTTTATCTATCCAGAACAGGTACTGGCTTACGATGGGGGTGTATAGTTCTTTATTTATACACGTTCTTAGAACATGCTGTCTCGACCTATGCGGAACCTCAACTTCACGCTTCTTTGTAAAATACTTCTAGGAGGCCTAGCGGCCCGAAAAGTATTGAGCTTTATTCGTTATCGTCTCATCTATTCAGAACATGTACCGTTTTGCCCATACGGGCTGTACTTTCTGATTTATAGACATTTTCGCACATCGCTTCTCGCTAAGTCTTCTCCATAGCAGTATACTATGGTAGACAATCAAAAATCGACGTTTGAATTTTTTTATGCAATTTTTGCTTTTCCAATCGATTTGTAAGGCCATTCTATGGATATGTACCAAGTTTCAACTAAATCGGACATGTAATGTCGATTTTAGCATTCTTCATGGTGTATCCTTAGGCGACTGTCAATCAACTTCAATAATTTATTACATCCGATGCGGTAACTGTATGACCTTGAGACTTCGTCATGTAGTTCTTTATCATTTTATCTATCCAGAACAGGTACTGGCTTACGATGGGGGTGTATAGTTCTTTATTTATACACGTTCTTAGAACATGTTGTCTCGACCTATGCGGAACCTCAACTTCACGCTTCTTTGTAAAATACTTCTAGGAGGCCTAGCGGCCCGAAAAGTATTGAGCTTTATTCGTTATCGTCTCATCTATTCAGAACATGTACCGTTTTGCCCATACGGGCTGTACTTTCTGATTTATAGACATTTTCGCACATCGCTTCTCGCTAAGTCTTCTCCATAGCAGTATACTATGGTAGACAATCAAAAATCGACGTTTGAATTTTTTTATGCAATTTTTGCTTTTCCAATCGATTTGTAAGGCCATTCTATGGATATGTACCAAGTTTCAACTAAATCGGACATGTAATGTCGATTTTAGCATTCTTCATGGTGTATCCTTAGGCGACTGTCAATCAACTTCAATAATTTATTACATCCGATGCGGTAACTGTATGACCTTGAGACTTCGTCATGTAGTTCTTTATCATTTTATCTATCCAGAACAGGTACTGGCTTACGATGGGGGTGTATAGTTCTTTATTTATACACGTTCTTAGAACATGCTGTCTCGACCTATGCGGAACCTCAACTTCACGCTTCTTTGTAAAATACTTCTAGGAGGCCTAGCGGCCCGAAAAGTATTGAGCTTTATTCGTTATCGTCTCATCTATTCAGAACATGTACCGTTTTGCCCATACGGGCTGTACTTTCTGATTTATAGACATTTTCGCACATCGCTTCTCGCTAAGTCTTCTCCATAGCAGTATACTATGGTAGACAATCAAAAATCGACGTTTGAATTTTTTTATGCAATTTTTGCTTTTCCAATCGATTTGTAAGGCCATTCTATGGATATGTACCAAGTTTCAACTAAATCGGACATGTAATGTCGATTTTAGCATTCTTCATGGTGTATCCTTAGGCGACTGTCAATCAACTTCAATAATTTATTACATCCGATGCGGTAACTGTATGACCTTGAGACTTCGTCATGTAGTTCTTTATCATTTTATCTATCCAGAACAGGTACTGGCTTACGATGGGGGTGTATAGTTCTTTATTTATACACGTTCTTAGAACATGCTGTCTCGACCTATGCGGAACCTCAACTTCACGCTTCTTTGTAAAATACTTCTAGGAGGCCTAGCGGCCCGAAAAGTATTGAGCTTTATTCGTTATCGTCTCATCTATTCAGAACATGTACCGTTTTGCCCATACGGGCTGTACTTTCTGATTTATAGACATTTTCGCACATCGCTTCTCGCTAAGTCTTCTCCATAGCAGTATACTATGGTAGACAATCAAAAATCGACGTTTGAATTTTTTTATGCAATTTTTGCTTTTCCAATCGATTTGTAAGGCCATTCTATGGATATGTACCAAGTTTCAACTAAATCGGACATGTAATGTCGATTTTAGCATTCTTCATGGTGTATCCTTAGGCGACTGTCAATCAACTTCAATAATTTATTACATCCGATGCGGTAACTGTATGACCTTGAGACTTCGTCATGTAGTTCTTTATCATTTTATCTATCCAGAACAGGTACTGGCTTACGATGGGGGTGTATAGTTCTTTATTTATACACGTTCTTAGAACATGCTGTCTCGACCTATGCGGAACCTCAACTTCACGCTTCTTTGTAAAATACTTCTAGGAGGCCTAGCGGCCCGAAAAGTATTGAGCTTTATTCGTTATCGTCTCATCTATTCAGAACATGTACCGTTTTGCCCATACGGGCTGTACTTTCTGATTTATAGACATTTTCGCACATCGCTTCTCGCTAAGTCTTCTCCATAGCAGTATACTATGGTAGACAATCAAAAATCGACGTTTGAATTTTTTTATGCAATTTTTGCTTTTCCAATCGATTTGTAAGGCCATTCTATGGATATGTACCAAGTTTCAACTAAATCGGACATGTAATGTCGATTTTAGCATTCTTCATGGTGTATCCTTAGGCGACTGTCAATCAACTTCAATAATTTATTACATCCGATGCGGTAACTGTATGACCTTGAGACTTCGTCATGTAGTTCTTTATCATTTTATCTATCCAGAACAGGTACTGGCTTACGATGGGGGTGTATAGTTCTTTATTTATACACGTTCTTAGAACATGCTGTCTCGACCTATGCGGAACCTCAACTTCACGCTTCTTTGTAAAATACTTCTAGGAGGCCTAGCGGCCCGAAAAGTATTGAGCTTTATTCGTTATCGTCTCATCTATTCAGAACATGTACCGTTTTGCCCATACGGGCTGTACTTTCTGATTTATAGACATTTTCGCACATCGCTTCTCGCTAAGTCTTCTCCATAGCAGTATACTATGGTAGACAATCAAAATCGACGTTTGAATTTTTTTATGCAATTTTTGCTTTTCCAATCGATTTGTAAGGCCATTCTATGGATATGTACCAAGTTTCAACTAAATCGGACATGTAATGTCGATTTTAGCATTCTTCATGGTGTATCCTTAGGCGACTGTCAATCAACTTCAATAATTTATTACATCCGATGCGGTAACTGTATGACCTTGAGACTTCGTCATGTAGTTCTTTATCATTTTATCTATCCAGAACAGGTACTGGCTTACGATGGGGGTGTATAGTTCTTTATTTATACACGTTCTTAGAACATGCTGTCTCGACCTATGCGGAACCTCAACTTCACGCTTCTTTGTAAAATACTTCTAGGAGGCCTAGCGGCCCGAAAAGTATTGAGCTTTATTCGTTATCGTCTCATCTATTCAGAACATGTACCGTTTTGCCCATACGGGCTGTACTTTCTGATTTATAGACATTTTCGCACATCGCTTCTCGCTAAGTCTTCTCCATAGCAGTATACTATGGTAGACAATCAAAAATCGACGTTTGAATTTTTTTATGCAATTTTTGCTTTTCCAATCGATTTGTAAGGCCATTCTATGGATATGTACCAAGTTTCAACTAAATCGGACATGTAATGTCGATTTTAGCATTCTTCATGGTGTATCCTTAGGCGACTGTCAATCAACTTCAATAATTTATTACATCCGATGCGGTAACTGTATGACCTTGAGACTTCGTCATGTAGTTCTTTATCATTTTATCTATCCAGAACAGGTACTGGCTTACGATGGGGGTGTATAGTTCTTTATTTATACACGTTCTTAGAACATGCTGTCTCGACCTATGCGGAACCTCAACTTCACGCTTCTTTGTAAAATACTTCTAGGAGGCCTAGCGGCCCGAAAAGTATTGAGCTTTATTCGTTATCGTCTCATCTATTCAGAACATGTACCGTTTTGCCCATACGGGCTGTACTTTCTGATTTATAGACATTTTCGCACATCGCTTCTCGCTAAGTCTTCTCCATAGCAGTATACTATGGTAGACAATCAAAAATCGACGTTTGAATTTTTTTATGCAATTTTTGCTTTTCCAATCGATTTGTAAGGCCATTCTATGGATATGTACCAAGTTTCAACTAAATCGGACATGTAATGTCGATTTTAGCATTCTTCATGGTGTATCCTTAGGCGACTGTCAATCAACTTCAATAATTTATTACATCCGATGCGGTAACTGTATGACCTTGAGACTTCGTCATGTAGTTCTTTATCATTTTATCTATCCAGAACAGGTACTGGCTTACGATGGGGGTGTATAGTTCTTTATTTATACACGTTCTTAGAACATGCTGTCTCGACCTATGCGGAACCTCAACTTCACGCTTCTTTGTAAAATACTTCTAGGAGGCCTAGCGGCCCGAAAAGTATTGAGCTTTATTCGTTATCGTCTCATCTATTCAGAACATGTACCGTTTTGCCCATACGGGCTGTACTTTCTGATTTATAGACATTTTCGCACATCGCTTCTCGCTAAGTCTTCTCCATAGCAGTATACTATGGTAGACAATCAAAAATCGACGTTTGAATTTTTTTATGCAATTTTTGCTTTTCCAATCGATTTGTAAGGCCATTCTATGGATATGTACCAAGTTTCAACTAAATCGGACATGTAATGTCGATTTTAGCATTCTTCATGGTGTATCCTTAGGCGACTGTCAATCAACTTCAATAATTTATTACATCCGATGCGGTAACTGTATGACCTTGAGACTTCGTCATGTAGTTCTTTATCATTTTATCTATCCAGAACAGGTACTGGCTTACGATGGGGGTGTATAGTTCTTTATTTATACACGTTCTTAGAACATGCTGTCTCGACCTATGCGGAACCTCAACTTCACGCTTCTTTGTAAAATACTTCTAGGAGGCCTAGCGGCCCGAAAAGTATTGAGCTTTATTCGTTATCGTCTCATCTATTCAGAACATGTACCGTTTTGCCCATACGGGCTGTACTTTCTGATTTATAGACATTTTCGCACATCGCTTCTCGCTAAGTCTTCTCCATAGCAGTATACTATGGTAGACAATCAAAAATCGACGTTTGAATTTTTTTATGCAATTTTTGCTTTTCAATCGATTTGTAAGGCCATTCTATGGATATGTACCAAGTTTCAACTAAATCGGACATGTAATGTC
>CAUVYM010000168.1:0-23062 GCA_963556165.1 Tipula helvola
TCTATAATAAATTAAATGATAGTAATATTAGCGAAAAAGAATATGCACATGCTCAAAATGTATGGAGTAAATTTAATATATGTGATTTAGGTGAATATTCGGATCTATATCTTAAAACTGATGTATTATTATTAGCAGATGTTTTCGAAGAGTTTCGTCATAGTTCTCATAAAACGTATGGTTTAGATCCCGCACACTATTTTACACTTCCTGGGTACACTTGGGATGCTATGTTAAAGTATACTAATAAATCTTTAGAGCTACTTACAGATATTGATATGTTAATGTTCGTAGAACGGGGAATTAGAGGAGGCTTGAGTCAGTGTACAAAGCGTTACTCTAAAGCCAATAATAAATATTGTAAAGATTATAATCCTAATAAAGAATCAACTTATTTAATGTATAATGATATTAATAATCAATACGGTTGGGCAATGTCACAATATTTACCTTTCGGGGTTTTCAAGTGGGTAGAAGATCCAAATTTTAACGTAACACTAATTGCAGATGATTCTGAAAAGGATATATTTTAGAAGTAGATATAGAGTATCCTAATGAATTACATGAGAGTCATAATGACTTACCATTTTGCCCTGAACATAAGTGTGGTCCAGGAACGAAAGAGGAAAAATTGATGGCTACACTCGATAATAAGGCGAAATATATTATTCACTATAGAAACCTAAAACAAGCTATCCTGTATGGTTTAAAAATAACAAAAATCTACAAGATTCTTGAATTTGACCAATCTCCATGGTTAAAGCCATATATAGATTTAAATACCAGGTTACGGTCACTTGCGAAGAATGAGTTTGAGAAAAACCTCTTCAAACTAATGAATAATGCAGTCTTTGGCAAAACTATGGAAAATGTTCGAAAACATAGTATTGTAAAATTGGTGACTACGTGGTTAGGAAGATTCGGCGCAGAAGCTTTAATTTCAAAACCTGAATTTAAGTCTTCTACTATTTTTAATGAAAATTTAGTTGCTATTGAATTAAATAAATCAGAAATCTTTTTTAATAAGCCGATTTATATTGGAATGTGTATTTTGGATTTGGCAAAAATATCACTTTATGACTTTCATTATGGCTACATGATCCCACAATTTGTTCAGAATAGTAAAATTTGTTATACAGATACAGATAGCCTCATCTATGAAATAACCTGCCCTGACGTTTATGAAATCATTAAGAAAGATTGCTATACACATTTTGATACAAGTGACTATCCTAGTAATAATATTTGGGGGATTCCTTCTGTAAATAAAAAAGTGCCCGGCATTATGAAAGATGAGAACAATGGTACTATTATGACTGAGTTTGTCGGATTGAGATCAAAAATGTATGCATATAGGGTTCAGGGGGGAGACAATGAGCGGAGTATAGAAAATAAAAAAGCTAAAGGGATAAAAAAACAGGTTGTGAAATGTAGTATTACATTTGATGATTATGTGAACTGTTTAAATAACGAAAAAATTAAAGTTATAACGCAAAATTTAATTCGATCGAAAAAACATGATGTTAGTTCATTTAGTCAAACCAAAACAGCACTTAACCCCCACGATGATAAAAGATTTCTTATTAAAGGAGATGTTGAAACTTTAGCGTGGGGCCATTATAAAATAATGCAGATTGATTAATGGTAACTTCATTATTATTATATAAATTATGAATGGCATATATTTAAAGCTATAAAATAAATGATTATAAGTTTAAGTAAACTAAAATATCTATAAACGAAAAAATATTAATTAGTTTAAGTTTAATTTAAATATGTACTTGTTATTAAAACAACAAATTTTTGTAAATACATAGTTCATTTTAATAATAATAAATATAAAAGAATGGGAGTGGATGAAAATTTATGACTTTTATTTAAAAATATTTAATTACTGATTTAATGGTGAATAGGCCTATTATTATAAATAAAAAAAAATAAAAAAATAAAAAATAAAAAAAATAAAAACATGATAATTTATGTAAAAAATAAATAATAATGACCTAATATAACACGTGTCACTCGAGACACGTGGCACGACTATCTCAATCAATCACGACCTGTCAAGACGATGATCGATCGACATGTCACGTGTTATGACCGTCCAGGGTCGATGAGTCACGACCTTGGTATGTCAATGTCACTGGTCAAAACCAAAAGTTCACCCTGCCAAAGCGCCTCTGGAAACATGAATAAAAAAAAAAAAAAAAAAAAAAAAAAAAAAAAAAAAAAAAAAATAAAAAAAAAAATAAAAAAAAATAAAAAAATAAAAACACGATAATTTATGTGAAAAATAAATAATAATGACATAATATAACACGCGTCACTCGAGCGGGAACCAAGCGTCGCAGCGGGACCTATCAAGACGATGATCGATCGACATGTCACGTGTCATGACCGTCCAGGGTCGATGAGTCACGACCTTGATATGTCAATGTCTTCGCTCAAAACCAATAGTTCATCCACCAGCGCTTGGCCCCCTCCACCGCCTCCGTCGCGCCCAACGAATATCTCAATCAATCACGACCTGTCAAGGCGATGATCGATCGACATGTCACGTGTCGTGACAGTTCAGGTTGATGAGTCACGATCTTGGTATGCCAGCGTCTTCGCTCAAAACCAATAGTTCATCCGCCAGTGCTTGACCCCTGCCTCCGCTGCGCCCCGCCTCCTCCGTGACCAGCCCTGCCTGCCGCGTCCAGCCACGCCCCGCCGTGCCCCGCCTCCGCCGTGCCCAGCCTCGCCCCGCCCCGCCGCGGCCGCGCCCCCGCCCCCGCCGGGGCCCCCGCCTTGCCTTGTAAAGACAAACGCGATTGGCGCCTTCGGCGCCAATCGCGTTCGTCTTCGCCGCCTCCGCCCCGCCCCGCCCCGCCATGGCTACCGCACCTAGTCTAGCGCGTTCGTCTTTACAAGGCAAGGCTTCGCCGCCTCCGCCCCGCCCCGCCCCGCCCCGCCCCCGCCATGGGCGAAGGCGCCAATCGCGTTCGTCTTCGCCGCCTCCGCCCCGCCCCGCCCCGCCATGGCCACCGCACCTAGTCTAGGCACGCGATTGGCGCCTTCGCCCATGGCGGGGGCGGGGCGGGGCGGGGCGGGGCGGAGGCGGCGAAGCCTTGCCTTGTAAAGACGAACGCGCTAGACTAGGTGCGGTAGCCATGGCGGGGCGGGGCGGGGCGGAGGCGGCGAAGACGAACGCGATTGGCGCCGAAGGCGCCAATCGCGTTTGTCTTTACAAGGCAAGGCGGGGGCCCCGGCGGGGGCGGGGGCGCGGCCGCGGCGGGGCGGGGCGAGGCTGGGCACGGCGGAGGCGGGGCACGGCGGGGCGTGGCTGGACGCGGCAGGCAGGGCTGGTCACGGAGGAGGCGGGGCGCAGCGGAGGCAGGGGTCAAGCACTGGCGGATGAACTATTGGTTTTGAGCGAAGACGCTGGCATACCAAGATCGTGACTCATCAACCTGAACTGTCACGACACGTGACATGTCGATCGATCATCGCCTTGACAGGTCGTGATTGATTGAGATATTCGTTGGGCGCGACGGAGGCGGTGGAGGGGGCCAAGCGCTGGTGGATGAACTATTGGTTTTGAGCGAAGACATTGACATATCAAGGTCGTGACTCATCGACCCTGGACGGTCATGACACGTGACATGTCGATCGATCATCGTCTTGATAGGTCCCGCTGCGACGCTTGGTTCCCGCTCGAGTGACGCGTGTTATATTATGTCATTATTATTTATTTTTCACATAAATTATCGTGTTTTTATTTTTTTATTTTTTTTTATTTTTTTTTTTATTTTTTTTTTTTTTTTTTTTTTTTTTTTTTTTTTTTTTTTTTTATTCATGTTTCCAGAGGCGCTTTGGCAGGGTGAACTTTTGGTTTTGACCAGTGACATTGACATACCAAGGTCGTGACTCATCGACCCTGGACGGTCATAACACGTGACATGTCGATCGATCATCGTCTTGACAGGTCGTGATTGATTGAGATAGTCGTGCCACGTGTCTCGAGTGACACGTGTTATATTAGGTCATTATTATTTATTTTTTACATAAATTATCATGTTTTTATTTTTTTTATTTTTTATTTTTTTATTTTTTTTTATTTATAATAATAGGCCTATTCACCATTAAATCAGTAATTAAATATTTTTAAATAAAAGTCATAAATTTTCATCCACTCCCATTCTTTTATATTTATTATTATTAAAATGAACTATGTATTTACAAAAATTTGTTGTTTTAATAACAAGTACATATTTAAATTAAACTTAAACTAATTAATATTTTTTCGTTTATAGATATTTTAGTTTACTTAAACTTATAATCATTTATTTTATAGCTTTAAATATATGCCATTCATAATTTATATAATAATAATGAAGTTACCATTAATCAATCTGCATTATTTTATAATGGCCCCACGCTAAAGTTTCAACATCTCCTTTAATAAGAAATCTTTTATCATCGTGGGGGTTAAGTGCTGTTTTGGTTTGACTAAATGAACTAACATCATGTTTTTTCGATCGAATTAAATTTTGCGTTATAACTTTAATTTTTTCGTTATTTAAACAGTTCACATAATCATCAAATGTAATACTACATTTCACAACCTGTTTTTTTATCCCTTTAGCTTTTTTATTTTCTATACTCCGCTCATTGTCTCCCCCCTGAACCCTATATGCATACATTTTTGATCTCAATCCGACAAACTCAGTCATAATAGTACCATTGTTCTCATCTTTCATAATGCCGGGCACTTTTTTATTTACAGAAGGAATCCCCCAAATATTATTACTAGGATAGTCACTTGTATCAAAATGTGTATAGCAATCTTTCTTAATGATTTCATAAACGTCAGGGCAGGTTATTTCATAGATGAGGCTATCTGTATCTGTATAACAAATTTTACTATTCTGAACAAATTGTGGGATCATGTAGCCATAATGAAAGTCATAAAGTGATATTTTTGCCAAATCCAAAATACACATTCCAATATAAATCGGCTTATTAAAAAAGATTTCTGATTTATTTAATTCAATAGCAACTAAATTTTCATTAAAAATAGTAGAAGACTTAAATTCAGGTTTTGAAATTAAAGCTTCTGCGCCGAATCTTCCTAACCACGTAGTCACCAATTTTACAATACTATGTTTTCGAACATTTTCCATAGTTTTGCCAAAGACTGCATTATTCATTAGTTTGAAGAGGTTTTTCTCAAACTCATTCTTCGCAAGTGACCGTAACCTGGTATTTAAATCTATATATGGCTTTAACCATGGAGATTGGTCAAATTCAAGAATCTTGTAGATTTTTGTTATTTTTAAACCATACAGGATAGCTTGTTTTAGGTTTCTATAGTGAATAATATATTTCGCCTTATTATCGAGTGTAGCCATCAATTTTTCCTCTTTCGTTCCTGGACCACACTTATGTTCAGGGCAAAATGGTAAGTCATTATGACTCTCATGTAATTCATTAGGATACTCTATATCTACTTCTAAAATATATCCCTTTTCAGAATCATCTGCAATTAGTGTTACGTTAAAATTTGGATCTTCTACCCACTTGAAACCCCCGAAAGGTAAATATTGTGACATTGCCCAACCGTATTGATTATTAATATCATTATACATTAAATAAGTTGATTCTTTATTAGGATTATAATCTTTACAATATTTATTATTGGCTTTAGAGTAACGCTTTGTACACTGACTCAAGCCTCCTCTAATTCCCCGTTCTACGAACATTAACATATCAATATCTGTAAGTAGCTCTAAAGATTTATTAGTATACTTTAACATAGCATCCCAAGTGTACCCAGGAAGTGTAAAATAGTGTGCGGGATCTAAACCATACGTTTTATGAGAACTATGACGAAACTCTTCGAAAACATCTGCTAATAATAATACATCAGTTTTAAGATATAGATCCGAATATTCACCTAAATCACATATATTAAATTTACTCCATACATTTTGAGCATGTGCATATTCTTTTTCGCTAATATTACTATCATTTAATTTATTATAGAATTGTTCAATCTGTGGGAGCTGTTCTTCTAAAAATTTTTGAGAACTATCAAAATAGTCATATGGATAAACTCCCTTTTTAGTTAACAATAAAAATTTGTCTTCTGAAATTAATGGAAACTGTGATTTTAAATTATTGAAAGTGGTCAAGTATGATGATAATTCATCTAAACTTTTATCCATAAATCTAAAGGAATCTATAAATCGAAATTTGGTTAAATGAAAATTTAAATGTTTTGTAAATGAAATATATTTCTCCTTGTTGATTGGTAGTAAATCTACTCTACCTGGTATATCAGATGCCACATTTTCTATAATAAAATGTGAATCGTAACCACTTAGATTATGAAAAACAATTGGTACCGTGTGACCATCTTTATAATTTATATTACAATTATTATGCGCGGCCCCTCTAAACTTGCCTGTGAAATGGCAGTGATCACGAACCCTTACATCATCAAGATTAAAAGGTTTCTCGCATATATGACACAGTGACGCTGTTTTAAACGAAGAATATTCTTCTTCTGTAAGAAGATCCATTTCTATAGGATTACGCAACACTTCATCAACAAATTTCGCTAAACATGCTAGTTCTTTACTAAACCAAGATGTACAATCCTCACCACGGTATGATTTGTAGTATGATAGTTTGTTATCATATGAGCATTTCATATAATAACCAATATTACACGGCTCATGATTTTGATATTTATTATTAATTTCTACTTTTTTCAATAAACATTCTAAATCTGCGTAAATTATGAATGGTGTAGCTATTTTATTTTTAAAATTTTTAAACTTAGCGTTTTTTTGTTCATTTGTTGGTAGCCTGATTTTACAATTGTTTTGTTTACTACAGTTCTCCTCATGTTTTAATAATATTCCCATTGAATGGAAATAGTGAAGACATCGATCACAGAAATATTTTTGTCCATGTCTATTCCCCAATTGTGATGATAACAATCGAGAAAGATTTTTAATCCATACGTAATGATATTTAATCGGCACAAACTCACTTCGTAGTACATTTTCATCATCTTCAACCAGTTCGTACGTATTTTGAACTAAGAGTAAATTCACATGCCTATCTCTTTTACTTTTCGTTAAATATGTTGGCAATGTGATATAATTTTCTGCCTTTAGTTGCTTCAATATATAAACATTAATTGAAATATTGTTCTGTTTTTCAAATCGTGGAATTTGATTGATCGTCATTGGGAATTGTATTCCAGTTAAATTGAATTCCTTAGAGTAGTGATGATATTTGGTTGTGCGTTGCGGATCTCTTTTCACCGGATATAATGCTGCCATTAAAGACCATGCGAAACAAGCGTCATCAGAATTTTTAACGTTGATGCACGCCTCTTTTTTTTTAATTTCATCCGGCAACTCAATGTAAGATGACCCCAGTTGTGGTGTAAATTTATTAATGTTCATAGTTAAGTTAACGACTGCAGATATAGTCCAACCGCTTTGCTTCTCTTGGAACTCTTCGAGATCTTTTAATATAATTTCTTTAATATTTTTAACAAACCACGCATTAATGTTTGTATCTTTGTAGAGTACATGATTTTTTGTATTCATATATTTAAATTCAAAATTATCTTCGCCACCATTATAAATTTTAAATTCACCGCAGAAAATTCCATTTACTTTCAAAGCAGTTTCATTTTTTAATAACTTTTTAATGCGAAGGTGAAAAGTTTTCTGACAATCATCTAGAAAGCTGATTGGATCTATGTGAGTCAAGTTAATTATAACTAAAGTTTTAATTCGATTTTGGAAAGCCGTTTGTACATATTCACAATTTATGCGTCTTGATGGATATTTTTGCACTTTTTTATTCTTTCGCATCATTTTCATTTGAGTACGAAATCCTGTTAATAAGCCAATAGCACATTGAGTTTGATTTTTTCCTCCTAATGTGGTACATTTTTGTAGCTTATTTCGAAGAAATTTTAAATTTTTACTGCATTCCTTAATGGTGTCTTGTAACAACTCAGGATTTTGGGTAGCACTAAGCAGGGCCGATTTAGTTTTGTTTACTAATTGACTTATTTTAGGCATTTTCACAATTTTGTTATTTTAAGTATTATGATCACTCCACTTAATAATTTTTAATATAATATAAATTAATTATCAAATACTGTTAATACCTGCTGAACTCTATTGTTATTGTTTATATAAAATAGTACAAGTTTACGCTTCTAATTATATTTAAATAATGAAAGTTAAATCAAAAACACTGTGTTTATATAGTTTTTAAGCACTTATTAACTTAGCGAATTATACGATAAATTAATAACAATATTATGGTTGAAAAGTGCTCGCCGTAATATGTGTTCAATCATAAATACTGATGATAACAAACTAATTTTCAACTAAAATATGCCTTTTATATATTGCATGAATATATGTGTCGACATATTAATAAACTTTTATTTTCTTTTATATTAAAAACGTATGCATAATTGCATACAAGATCGACCGATCAGTGAACTTAAATCTTATATATTTCCGTAAAATATTAAAAAGAGAATGAGAGAGAATTTACAGCTGTGTTATACTAATTTCATTTTTATTCACACATAAACACACATATGTTATCTCTCACGAATTGTATATACATAGGTAATTAGCTGCAAGAATGAAAAAATGTTACTATTAAAAAATATTTCGTCATGAATAACATTATTGCATCATCAAAAATAGAATTTCCGTACATTTTAATTATCCTAAATAATTAATTTGCTTTTTAATAAGCGGAACAAGATCGAACGCGTTTCATTCTTTTAAATAAAAGTATATATAAACTACAATAGTAAACCACACATATGTACAATTTCATCGTGAATAAAGTTATTGCATCATCAAAAATAGAATTTTCATACATTTTAATTATCCTAAATAATTAATTTGCTTTTTAATCTTTTTTTTTCGCAATGTCAACGATCGATAAACTTTTAATTTTATCAAAATAAGAATTCATGTGTTTGTTGTTGTTACATTATGTGATGGCTATTATACCAACATAATAATTTTAGTAGGTTTTAAAAGTTTATTCGTTCTACATTTCAATTAGTCTAAATAATTTATTCGTTTTTAATAAATTTGCATTTATTATATGTGCGTATATTATGTACATCATATGCATGCGAGACAAAGTTATAACATATTTTATATATTTCTATATGATATAGTCCGACGATATACTGCTGTTATAAAAATATTTCACCATGCATAAAGTTATTACATCATCGAAATTAAATTTCCATACGTTTATATTATCAAATAAAATATAATACGCTTTAAAAAAAAAATTATCTGTTTATTTAATACAGACGTCATATACACTCAAGGTCAGCGATCGGTAACATATTTTAAATATTTCTGTATAAGTAATATATAGAGAATGAGAGTTTACTGCTACATTACATTATTTTGTTCCGTATTCATTCATCTAAATTTATTTTTTTACTGTCTTACATATCTTAAAATTGTAATTAAACGTGTAGGTAAGAGAATATCATGCACATTGAATATAAATTAACACTCTTTATGTATATACTATATATTCGTATACAATTTAACCTTTCTACTCCCTAGTTAGCTTGTATTAAGTTTCAGAAAAAATATATTTTCTGTATGAAGAAATATTACTCGCAGTTTAACTATATATTTTTATGTGACAATCTTTTATTCTCTCTCTATCTTTTATTTATTGCAAACATCACACACAAGATCTGCAATCTTAACATCATATTTGAAATAATTCTGTATGAATAATATATAAAGAGAGAGAGAATTTAGTATTATGTTTTATTATTTCATTAAATATTCGTTCATCTAAGTTTATTTTTTTTTACTGTCGTACATATCTTAAAATTGTAGTCAAACGTTTGGGTAAGAGAATATCATGCACATTGTATGTAATGAATTAATTGGCGATCTTTATGTATATGCAATGTATTCATATACAGTTTACCCTGTCTACCCTCTTGTTAACATGTGTTAAATTTCAGATGAAATATATTTTCTATATGAAGAAAAGTTACTCGCGGCTTAACTATATATTTTTATGTGACGATCTTTTATTCTCGCTCTCTCTCTCGAAGTTGACGTTTAAATGAAAAGATTCCAAAAAATGCAAATTTTGACCTTCATGTTAAAATGCATACTATTTTGCGCTCGTGATCTCATATCTTAACTACTCTTGTCTAACGGAAATACGATTCTCTTCAAGAAGTCTTTTTAGATGCTGAATGAAGGAAATTTTATTTTTGTTATTCGACAAAAACTTCTCCTTTGCAACTGGTAAAGCCATGTTAGGATCGGGCCTTATGTCAGGGCATGACTGGTTGCTTGCACGCCGCAAACGTTTATACTGTCACCCTTTTATACTGTCGCGATTGCATTCATAATCATCGAAAACCACTGTGACTTCCAAGGAATAATGGTCTTTTAAATATTTAACGTATCTGCCGAAAATCTCAACAAATAATTCCTTGCCGGTCCAGGATACCCGATGTGGTAACATTCCCCCGTCGACAACTTGAATACATTTATTCTTGTCAATATTCTCTGTTTCTTGTGAGAACAGGTCTATTAACGCCGATTTAGCGGTTTTCCGCAACATGTTATTGTCAAATATGCTCATTGAAAATGGAGCTAGTTTATACTCGAAATGGTTTTCTAGCACCGAGAACGTTTTATTTATAAGAGGGATTACGCCTCGGCCCTCAATTTCATTCATTTTATTGATAAATTTTTCATTCGCGGTTGTAATGAACGCAGAGTCTTTGACATCGTTGTAATCGATAGTATCAACATTTGTAAGGAAATCTTTCATGCCTATCCTCTCAGTAGGGGAAAATGTTATTTCATCAAATATCCGTTCGCATAAAGCAGCAAAGACAAGTGAATGAGCTTGCATCGCACGGTGATATGCATGTCCGTATAGCATTTTCTTGGACGTTCCGGCAGCATAACAAATACTCATCATTTCTTCTAACCCACTACCGGCCATAATGAACCCAATGCTGTCGAGATACGAGAGGAGCAGATGAAATCCACCGAGTCTGGTAATAATCTTGGAAATGGGGTCACCATCAGCCGAACATTTAACAATTTGAGTTGCTTTCTGGTAGAGGGCTGGTCGAACGTCACGAAGCAGGTATGAAGAACCAACTCTTTGGATCTTTCTGCTGCATATGTCAGGGCGGTGAAAATTGTGTCGCCTTTACTTGGCTCGTTGTCAACAAACGGCAAGCATATAACTTTACTTCGTTCATACTGCATATTTTGTGTGAGTTTTCCCTTGAGCACGTTCCACCCTGGAGTCTTCCAGACGTTAGCTCTACCGTACATCCTTAAAAAATCCGCATTATCGATATTGGCAATAATAAAATCCGGGATATCAAGGGCTGCGGCGATTATATTTTTATACCCACTCTCATTGGCAGGACCATAAGTTCTCACGCTTATTTTGTGATCGTCAATGGATGTCTTACTGAGATTCCCAATCTCGCGTAATATGGGCTGCTTGGCCTCGTAACAATCTACGGGCGTTACAGCTGGAGTTCCTCTCATTCCGTGAAAAGTATTTTTTCCGTCAATCGTATTTGTGTTAAATTCGCAATTGTCAAAAATGAATTGAGCAAAGGAACCTTTCTTGATTTTCGGCTCCGGAGCGAACATTATACTAGTTTGCTACCTCATCACCTCCGAATACGATACGCAAATCCCCAATTGAAAAAGTATATCGATAAGGTTCCGGGAACCAAATTTTCGGTAAAGCATTACACCCAAACCAAGCTGCAAATGCGACAAAAAAAAACGGGGTCGAGGTTTTTATCGGTCAAAACAATCTTATTAATCAAATATTGGAACTTATCCGGGATACTATCATCCACTTCGGCCAGGAGGCAGTCACTTGGAGGATACTCGGCCATATTACGTGGAAATGACAGCATGTGTCGCCGAATAATTGCTGCCGATTGGTTGAGAATTCTCGTCTCTTCATCATCGTTATTTATTCCACCTCTCTGCCATTCTTGTCTCATAACTTCATATTCTTTATCCTTGTAGTAAATGATTGACCCACTGCCTGGCTCAGAACAAAAACCTACCTGGTTCTCAAATTCTTCTTCCAGGCGTTTAACCAGGGTTGAACGATGAATAGCAGGATCACCTGGGAAGAAAATAATTGTGGCTATTAGATACAACACTCCTGATCAACAGCTCCAAACTAATCACAGCACAATATACACAAACATTTAGAACTGACAAAATAGAGATAACGTAGAACACACAACAATCCGTATATTCCGAGAAATCTGAATGTCGTTTCACTGTTTGCTTTGTGATATCTTGCTTCGGCGGAGTCGGCGGAGACAAGATTAATTGTTGAAATCCGATCCAATAAAGTTTTGCAGCTTTCATCATGGATTGCAGCTTTGATTTTTTCCGGAACTCGCATCTGCAATTCCGGTTTTTTAATGACTACAAAGGGGCCCCCGCGAGACTTAATTTTTCTGATGTATTCTACGGAAGCTGGCAAAGCACAAAAAACAAAATTGGCCTTGAAATCAAAGGAACCCTGGCGAGCCTTTTTCCTCTTAGGGCTGTTCAAATGGTCAAATCTTTCCGTCTCGTTGGAGACAAAATCATTGTATGGAAAACAGTCATTGCGTTTAAGAGTGTAGCCTTTCCTGCACATTTTGTGCATATGCACAGACGTATGTTTTTCCAGAAATTTATGGTGATTATCCTTCCTCTCCTTGCTAACAGTAATCAGGGTTTCCAAGCCGAATTATCATGGACCCCATCATCGCCAGAAACCTCTTCCTTACAAAGGAAACACACCGGTGTAGCGGAGTTAGCCTCCATTTTTCTATAACAAGAAAAGTAGACCAAGATTTGAGTCAGAATTATTACTTGTAAACAAATTTTCTTGAATAAAAACAACATAAACAAATGCTCATCTTTTGCTCCAATTTGACAAGATTTGAATCTTCCCGTTCTACGTTTTAGGTTGGTGATGCAAGTTAATTTAAACGAAAAACCTCAATATATGTTCAATATTCTTGACTTTTATCTTAAACAAAATCAAAAGCATTATTAATTAAAAAAATACAATTATAAAATTCTCTATTCAAAGGAATATGAACTGATTTCAACAGTGTGATTTATGGACAATAAACGTACATACACATTGTACAACATTCAAAATTCTTGTTTCTTTTTTCTTTCATCGTATTATAGTGAATAACACCAAAACTCTTATGTACAGTATTACCCACCAACCAGCCATCGAAAGCTTTTTTGATTTATTAACTTCTATGTAAAATAAACGCCCCCCTACTCCCGCGACTTTCACACAATTTTTTTTCTATTTTCTAATTTTAATTTTTCTAAAAAGTTTGATCGATTCGATTTTAATTAAAAAACGAAATATATTTGTATCAAAACAAAACAAAAATCCAGCTGAGACAAGGTAAGTGGTTTTTATCAAATGATTTATAATAAAAAATGGAATTTTACTGGCATATACAATATGTAGTCTCTGCTGTGACATACTTCGTATATAAAAAATATATTGGTAGAGTTTCTATAAAAAATCAAACACAAGTGCCCATCATACTACAATGTTGCATCAGGTGCATGGTATTGGAAACTTTTCAATATTTATACATTTCTAAACAAAATTAGGTCTATGCCACTCCGCGGATGACCCTTTTCCCACAAAGCATCCTTTTAACGCAACCAAACAAACAATTTACATTTTACAAAAATTTCCCGCTATTTTGAGCAGAGGCAGTCCTAATAGGTGTCACGGGTTTTCTTAAATTTGGGGACTCCTTCCCCAACATTACACCAACTATACAAAATCAGAATTCATGTTAATTATTTTTTGTGACCGGTACAACCTCTCTCGTCTCCTACCTATCTATCTATATATACAAAAGTGCGCAAAAATGCGTCTTTGTATGTCTGATATTTATACAAATGCACATGCCTTGACTGATTTGAATCAAACTTTACACAGACCTTGCTTAAGACCTAAGGGCGGTCATTGTTACCATGGAGGGATTGCTAAAGCTTCACCGATTGAGCTAACTTTTAGATATTTAGTGCAAAATCAAATATAAATCGACGCGTGTTTTATTAGTTTTTTAACGATGATGCGGTGTCCTGATGGTGATGGTGTTGATGATGTTGATGGTGATGATGGTGGTGATATTATGGTATGATGGTAAGATGATGTGACGGTATGATGAAAACATGGCCTGATTGTATGATGGTACGATTGCATGATAGTATGATGGTATGAGGGTATGGCCTCCCCGGTGACACAGTTCTTAGCATGCTTGCTATAGCATCGGAGATTTCAAGGTTTAATTCTCGGCTCGTGATGAAAAAAATCACGGCTGGTTAATAGGATCAATGAATTAGTCGCTCATTAATCTGTTGAAAAAATGATCATGAAACGGCCAAATCCCTCTATGAGATATAGCGCCAGCGAAAAAAATAAGGGTATGTTGGTATGATGACTAAATGGTTTGATGGTAAGGTGGTATGGTGGTAAGATGGTACGATGTTACGATGATATATTTGTTTGATGAAATATTAGGATGAATCATACCGTAATAATAATAAAGGTATAATGGTTCGATGTTATTGTACGAGCAACATTATGCTCCAACCTAAAAATTATTTTATTATGTGTACCGAATGAAATTTGTGATTCCCAAATTTATATTATCTCATAGGTTACTACGCAAAAGAAAAAAACTGGTACCGTTATTTTGTAGAAAAACAATTTAAAAAAACGAATAAATGTCAAATTGGGCATTTGTTTTATTTGTTTCGAAATGGACGCATCATAAGGAGAAAAATGTGATTTAATAATTAGATTGTGCAATGATCATCCCGAGTATACCAATAAAAAAATTGGTAAATTGGCCGGTGTTTCCAATAATACGGTAACAAATGTAAAAAAAAATGTCAAATCAATCTTTCTGTATCACGCAAGCCCAGTTCCGGAGAAAAATCAGGTGCTCCAAATAAAATGTTGGATCAGAAAATTGTAAGAGTCATTTCGAAACATCCCTCGATGTCTGTGCGAGATTTGGCCAGAAAAACCAAAACAACCAAATCGATTGTGGAACGAGCTAAAACCAGAAATAATCTACGGACATACAAGAAGTCAAAAATCCCCAAAAGAAGTGTTGAACTATTTAATAGAGGGATCGATCGAGCAAAGAAACACAACAAATGGTTGAACGAAAGAAAAGATTCTTGTTTCGTAATGAACGACGAGACCTACGTCAAAATGGATTTCTCGACACTTCCAGGTCCCCAATATTACATCAAAAAGAAAGGTAAAGATCTGGACGGAGCAATTACTACCATAGCTGTTGAAAAATTTGGCAAAAAAACATATGGTTTGGCAAGCAGTTTGCCAATGCGGCTTAAGATCGCATCCATACATAATAAATGGGATTATGAAAAGGTGAATGTTCGCCGTAAAATGAACAAAAAGTTTGAATGAATACGATTATTTAAAAACTGTACAATATGTGCAATAGAACAAGTACAGAAAAATAATGATTATATATTGTCGTTTAGTTTTAATTCTTCATGTACAAATCACAAATTTCATTCGGTCCACATAATATGTCAATTTTAATTCCTTTTTTATTTCTAATTTAATTTTTATTCTACCCTGTTCAATATTGTTATAAATTCAAGTCAAATTAGTAGACTTTTCTCTGTATAAAATATAATAAAAATAAAATAAAATAAAATTATGATGGTATGATGGTGTGATGGTATGATGGTATAATTATATGACGTTCAACATTAAATGACGAAAACTTAAATGGTGATGGGATGGTGATGATGATATTAATTGAGATTGGGATTGTGATTATGAAGGTAATGGTGATAATGTACAATGGTACGATGGTATGATCGAATAATGGTATGATTGTTAATAATAATTCTTAGTATGACGTTATGATGGTATGATGGTATGGAGACTTGAATAATAGTATGACGGTAAGATAATAACGTATGGTACAATTATATGATATTTTGATGGAATATTAGTACGAATCATACAATCATAATAATAAAGTATAACTGTTTGAAATTATGATGGTTTAATTAAATGATGGCGTGATGGTGTGATTGAGTGATGGTATGATGATATGATTCTGTGATGGTTTAATCGTACGATAGTATGACGTTAGGTCGGTAAAATCATATGATGGTACGATGGTGTAATGGTATAATGGTATTTAATGTATTTGGGGAAATGATTTAGGATTATTTATATAAGAATATGGAATTTCGTTGTTTTTTTTTTATTTAGACAGGACAAGATTTAGAAAATTCTCACGGGTGTGTTAATTCTATATAGGTATGATGAAATGATTGTGTGATGGTTTTGGTGGTTTGATTTTTGGCTGGTATGGATGGAGGTATGATGGTAAAATGGTACAATCGTGTGATGGTTAGGGCATCTAATTTTGGCCAAAAAGTAATTCAGGAACTTCGAATTCAAATGTTCTCGATTCCAGAATTCCGGAATTATTTCGGGAATTTATTTTATTTAATTAATTAAAAATCAAAATTTTACAAAAAAACAACAAATTTCTTTTATTTCGTTTAAAATATTAGACATTTTTATAATCATTGCCAATATATTCGAACGATACAAAATCGCAGTTACGATTAGGATATACACAATTTTTAGAATTAAAGGACACACAATTTTAAAAATTAAAAAAAATATATAATTTATAAAGTTTATAGAATTTGTAGTATGTATATAAATTCTGAACATTTTCAATTCTTTAAACGCAATAAATTATGTCAATAAATTCAGTCAATTCTACAAATTTTTTGAAGTTTAAAAATACAACAAGTTTTTTTAAATTCTATAAATCCTATAAATTCTTCTCTTTTTTCAAACGTTTTAATATGTCTTAAACTCTTTAAATTTTTTGAATTTTATAAATTCCATAAAATCTACAAATTTTATGAAGCTTATAAATTTTATTAATAATACAAATCTGTTTTATAAATTCTAAAAACTGAAATTTTCTTGTTTTACAAACAATTCTGTAAATACAATAATTCCAATAATTCTATGAATAATTCTATAAATCCTATGCATACAATTTTAAGATTCAGTAAGTTCTTTACATTCTGCAAATTTCGTAAATTCTTAAATTCTTATAAATTCTGTAAATTCGATAAATTCTCTAAATCTTAAAAGTCCAGTGAACTCTATAAATTTAAAGTCTGTAAATATTATAAATTTTAATATGTTTTTAAAACCTATAAATTCTATAAATTTTATAAATTCTATAAATGTTATATAGTAGATTCTGTGGGTTATATACCGGGTGGATGATTTTTTTAACCTGGTTCACTCAAATATCTCGGAAAATAAGCACTCTACGAAAAAAATGGTAGAGATCAAAATTTAATTATTCCGCGGGGAAATACATACATTAGTGTTAAAATTAGTAGCCCTCTTCCTTCCTTTTAGGTGGGGTGGGTGGTAACTTTGAAACTAAGGCTGCGGTCGAATTCTCGAGTAAATCCGCAAAATTCGGTAAATGCATTTACCTTTTTTTTGCTGGAGAGTGAAGGAAATAAAAAAAGGAAAATCTTTTACGTTTAGATACTTTCTTCTTTATTGTTATAAGAATTGAACGAGTAAAAAATAGAAAAAAATGCGTAATTTAACAGAAAACGAACATTAAAAATTTAAATTTACCGCAGTAAATGATTTACCTTCGAATTTGACCGCAGCCTAAGATAGCAATCCCTATTTTTTATTGCAAATTCGGATTCTACGGCTAAAAATACGTAGGATTTGACTGAAATATTATTTTCGATTTATGATAGATGGCGCTGTAATTGGCGATATTCAATTTTTTCGATTTCTCCTACTGAGAACCTACACAAACGATTCTGCAATACGTCTGCAATAAAAATATCATGGTTTCTTTGTAAATACTCGAAGTTAGTCTTAAACTATTTGTATTTCTTACATTTTCAATATTACTGAAAAATGGCTTGTCATTATCGTAACTTAGGAACATGCGATTAAATCGGCTTTCAAATTAATGAAATTGTTTGTATTTTGTTTTAAAAATACCGATTCAGTCCGAAGATTATTTCGAAAACAACAATAATTGTGTAAAGCTATCAATACTACTTCAGAATGGTGTATTTGACTGTACAAGAGAAAATTGAAATGATTCTGGTTTATGGAGAAGCTGGCCGGAGTCTTGATAATGCTATCACTCTCTACGCTTCGCGTTTTCCGGATAGGGTTCGGTCACGTGTGTCATTTCAGCGTACTGTCATACAATTTATTACTGATGGAAGTGTTCAACCGAAAAAAAGGACTCGCCCAGCAACTGTCACCGAAGAAAATATTGAAATTGATGTGATTTCCAAAATCGGGTATTTTTTTGTCAGTGGGCACGTGAACAAATACAGCAAAATCCAAATTTTTTTCGTTACGTATTGTTCTCCGACGAGTAGTCTTTTAAAAACCATAGAACGGTTAATCGCCACAACATGCATTACTGGAGAGTTGAAAATCCGCACTGGCTTCGCCAAGTTGAACATCAGCGTCCTTGGACTGTCAATGTGTGGTGTGGAATAAATGGCAACAAACGCATCGGTCCCCACATTATTGAAGGCAACTTGAATAGTCAAATGTACCGAGATATTTTGGAAATTAAACTGCAAACATTATTTGAAAACTTGTCGCACTACTAGCGACGGAACATGTTGTTTCAACATAATGGTTGTCCCGCACACCATTCGTTGGTAGCACGTGTAGTTCTTGATCGTGGTTTCAATGGTCGCTGGATCGGGAAAGCTGGTCCGGTCAATTGGCCTGCCAGATGCAGATTTCTTTTTGTGGGGCTATCTCAAAAACCAAGTTTACAAACAAAAACCAACGACACGTGAGAATATGATTGAGCGAATCAGAAATGCTTGCGCTGAAATTCAAGCAGACACACTTCTCGAAATTGTTTAAGATATATTTCGTGTATTTACAACGAAACCATTGTATTTTTATTGCAGGCGTATTACAGATTCCTTTGCGTAGGTTCTCAGTAGGATAAATCGAAAAAATTGAATATCGTCAATTACAGCGCCATCTATCATGCATCGAAAAAAGTTTTCAGTCAAATTCTACGTATTTTTAGCCGTAGAATCCGAATCTGCAATAAAAAATAGAGGTTCCTATCTTAGTTTCAAAGTTACCCTTCGTCCCACCTACAAGGAGGGGGAAGGGCTACTAATTTTAACACTAATGTATTTCCCCCGCGGAATAATTAAATTTTGATCTCTACAATTTTTTTTGTAGAGTGCTTATTTTCCGAGATGTTTGAGGGTATCAGGTTAAAAAAATCACCTGGTAAATTATTCAGGTCTGTCAGATATAAATTCTACAAACTCAAATTTGACTTATTTTACATTCTACATGTTTCTAAAAAAAATTTAATTTTTATAATTTTGTAAATTCATAAAATTCTTTTAATTCATTGAGTAAATTCTGTAAATCCTATAAATTCTCTAAAGTCTAAAAATCCAATAACTTTCTTAAATTCTATAAATTCTGTAAATTTGATAAATCCAATAAATTTTATAAATTTTAATATGTCTATATACTCTATAAATTTTTAAATTTTATGAATTTTATAAATTCTATAAAATCTACAAACTCTATAAAAATCAATATGTACCTAATATAAATTTTGTAGATTATTTGTGTTCTATTAGTTGTTTCAAGTGTGTACGTTTTATAAATTCTACAAAATTTCTACGAATTTTATTTGTTTTATAAATACAAAATTTTGAAAAATCCTATAAACTTTAACAATTCTGTAAATTCAATAATTTCGTTAAAAATTTAAAAGTTCTACAAATTTTATGAATAAAGTTCAAAAATTCAGTAAGTAAAATTATATAAATTTTACAAATTCTCTAAACTCTACAAAGTCTATAAATGTTATAAATTCTAATATATTTATAAACTCTAAACGTTTTATGAATTTGATAAATAAATTCAAAGAATCCTATAAATTGCATGAACTCCAAAACTATTATAAATTTTTTAAATTTTATAGAATTAATGGATTCTAGGAATTGTTTGAAGTTTCAGTTCTAAAAATGATTCTAGAAATTCCACAATTTTTATAAATTTTATAAATCAGTAAGTTCTTTACATTCTATAAATCTCATAAGTCCTTAAATTCTTATAAATTCTATAAATTCAAAAAATTCTAATGTTTCTAAAAATTTTTTAATTTTTCTAAATTTTATAAATTCAGTAAATTCTGTAAATCCTATAAATTCTATGAATTCTATAAAACCTAAAAATTCAGTGAGTTACGGTTAGGTTAGTTGGAGTGGCACAGAATTTACTCCATTCACCCTTACTGGAACCATATATCTCGCAGTTTAAGCGCTGCGATAGGACTCCCCAGACTAACTAACGATACTAAACCGCAGTTACAATTAAATGCTTGTTTAAACATTTATTTTCCTACTCACTCCTTATAAAATGAATGCGAAAAAAAATCAGGAACATTTTTAAACATATAGATTTAATTGTTCCTGCGTGTTAGTAACGTTCTTACAATGGGCAATGATTTAATTCAAGTATTTTCTGTTTTTGTGGATTTTCTTATTAAACCTGACGCATCGAGGCTTGTGTCATTTAGTTTTGAATTTTGATGGCAATATTTCCCGCAGCTTAATACGCTCTTTTCTTTGTCGCTTTATATGGGGCTGTATAGTTATTATGTTCTAAATACCTTTTTCAATTTATAAACTAATTAACAACATAACACATGTGTATTCTGGAGACAAATTAAATTAAATATGTAAATGTATAAGGTAATTTTCAGGAACGAGCATTTATTTTCCGTAATCCGTTTATTAGGTGTCACATCATGGTGAACTGAAAAGAGAAATACTCTAAAACCTCCAAAAGTAACCCTCTATATTTTGACCAGCTCCCTAAATTGATCACTTTTTACCACTCTCTGAAATATTACGTATAATTTTTTGTTACAATTGAAGGAATTTTTCTTTTTAGGTTGTTTTATTCTTTAAACTAACCACCTCCATAGATTGACCAGCATTTCTGGGTCCCTTGAATAGTAACTTTAGAGAAGTTTCGCTGTATATATACATTTTTTAGTATCTACAAGACAGACTATAATTACACAAAATTATGTTGAATTTACTTAAATTAGTGTGAACAATAGAAATTCATTAATCCCGGAATTAGTGTTTTCAATTTCGGAATAATCGAAATCGAAGTATCGGCCAGTATTCCGATTTCGAATTTCGGAATTAGATGCTCTATTGATGGTTTGATGGAATGCTGGTATGCCGGTATGATTTTATTATTGTAGGATGATATGGTGGTGTGATGTTATGGTCGTGTAATGGTAGGATGGTATGGCGATCAGACTGTATTTGATTTGATTTGATGATATAATGTTATTTACTGTGGTATATTTGATGGAATGTATGATTTATTATTGATAACTTTATCATTTGTATAATCAGCGTTTCGAACCATGTCAAACAAATTTCAATAACAACACGGAGTTCATCTGCATATCTAGGCCTTAACGAGAGAGTTCTCTACGCTAACTTCTTCCACAACGAACTTCTTCCTCTATCCAAAAAACTGGCAGTACTCTATATTTCTCATTGGGTCTTCTAAGTATGTGGCTACGTAAAAGAGAATGCAACTACATTCTGAGAATTTCAGTGATTCATTCTAATAATCGTTTTTCTCCAAGTATTTGTGATTTCCAACAAAGGATATAAAAACAAAAGATACCATCAATTTTAAAAAATCCAATCTTACTAAATAGCAGTCAAATTTAGCCATGCGCGTACGAAAAAATCCGTTGCGATTTTTTTTTTCGTTTCATAATAGGGCGGTTACTGCCGAAAGCGATTGGCTTTGCTTCTAGCCGATGTTGATGGTTGACCTGGATCAACCCAATATTTTCTGCGCTTGGTATTCTCAGAATAAATAAACTTTTCTTAGCCAGTCACAATTCTATGCAAAAGGGACTTATTCAATCTTTCACTCAGTTGATGTGGCATCCATGTTGCTTTCTTTAAAATCTTTCTCGTTGCATTTAAACGATCAAAAATTGTTTGCTGAGTAACGTTTAGACGCATTTTCATCTAATAATGCTTGCAGTTATTGATTTTTAAACTTTTCCGGTTGACCTGAACGTTCTTTATCTATATCACTTGAAAATCACCACTTTTAAAGCGTTTACACCAGCGCTCACAAATATCTTGGTATGGATAGAGCATATTTACCATCATCTTTTTCAAAAATACGTTAACTTTCCGCTGGACTTTTTTTTCAAAATGGAATAATAAATTAAAACTTTCCGCATATTATGCTCTTTCGTTTCATGAAATTCGACATTTTCAGCGCAAACGTATCTGTAATGTGAACACCTTACAAAAATTTGACAGATAAAGTTTGAAAGCTTGCTATCAATTAAACAAAATGATGATACCTGTCCATTCGCATACGATATCAACACATGTGTAACTTCCTGTAATGAAAAATCCGCTCAATTAACCGGTAAACCTCTGTATTTACATGAGGGGCCACCCAGAACCCCGATTCCCCAAAAATGTTTGATTGACATAATTTTTCTGGATTGCCAGTTAATACAATTGAACGATACATCGAGAGGCAGTATTTGAATTATGTTAAACTGAAACAAATGTTTTTCAAATTAAAACATGTTTAGTATCCGACACTCTTAATTTTGAGTTGAGATTACAATACATAACTGTAGCGATAGTTTTAGTTGTCGTGATAGTATTTTTGGGGGATCCGTAAATAGTGTCATTATAATATGTACATACATAATTTTTTGGGCTGACATTGTTCATATATTATGATATGAAAATACATATTGTATTTAGTGTTGCCATAG
>CAUVYM010000169.1:0-5000 GCA_963556165.1 Tipula helvola
CCACAGTTATCCATGTAACTATGTATACGATCTAATAAATCATAACTGATATACTGAGCCTTTTGCGGTTTCACTGTTCGAGAGTGTGTACTTAGACATGCATGGCTTAATCTTTGAGACAAGCATATAACTACTGGCAGGATCAACCAGAATGTAAATTATGATTTTGCTCATAAAATTGTAATCATTTTATGAACTAATTATAACTTTTCGTATTAAATTTAATTTCAAACCAATACAATTCATATGATAAACTTAGGTTTATTCGTTTAATTTTTTTCATTAAAGGTGCAAATATTTATTTGTTCCTATTCCAATTATATGTGAATAGGAATTTTGTTCTTACTGATACAAAATTCTCACATTAACCAAATAAAATATCAAGATTCGAAATTCATTAAAAAATAAATTTTTAAATTTTTTTTTTTTTCTCATCTCAATATACTTACAGACCAAACGAATAACAAAATCAAAAAACAAAATTTTTTTTTTTTTTTAATACAAATTTTTGTTCTCGCTTTGTTTTAATGTGTTAATAAATCTAATACAAAATTATTTTTATCATAAAAAATAAAATTTTTTTTTTTTTTATAATCCAAATTTTTGTTCTCGCTTTGTGATTTTCATACATACATTTTCATACATTTATTTTTATCATAAAAAATAAAAAATTTTTTTTTTTATAATCCAAATTTTTGTTCTCGCTTTGTGATTTTCATGTTAAAGTAAAGAGCACAACATAAAAAATGAAACCATCGGATTTTTTTTTTTTTTTGAAAAATTCAAAATTCATTATTTATTTATCGATTTGCTTATAATTTACCACATGAATTTATTAAATGTGTTAATAAATCTAATACAAAATTATTTTTATCATAAAAAATAATTTTTTTTTTTTTTTTATAATCCAAATTTTTGTTCTCGCTTTGTTATTTTCATGTTAAAGTAAAGAGCACAACATAAAAAATGAAACCATCGAATTTTTTTTTTTTTTCAAAATTCAAAATTCATTATTTATTATCGATTTGCTTATAATAACCACATGAATTTATTAAATGTGTTAATAAATCTAATACATAATTATTATAAACAATAAACAACGAATAAACAAAATTATTTTTATCATAAAAAATAAAATTTTTTTTTTTTTATAATCCAAATTTTTGTTCTCGCTTTGTGATTTTCATACATACATTTTCATACATTTATTTTTATCATAAAAAATAAAAAAAATTTTTTTTTTATAATCCAAATTTTTGTTCTCGCTTTGTGATTTTCATGTTAAAGTAAAGAGCACAACATAAAAAATGAAACCATCGATTTTTTTTTTTTTGAAAAATTCAAAATTCATTATTTATTTATCGATTTGCTTATAATTTACCACATGAATTTATTAAATGTGTTAATAAATCTAACACAAAATTATTTTTATCATAAAAAATAATTTTTTTTTTTTTTTTATAATCCAAATTTTTGTTCTCGCTTTGTTATTTTCATGTTAAAGTAAAGAGCACAACATAAAAAATGAAACCATCGATTTTTTTTTTTTTTTCAAAAATTCAAAATTCATTATTTATTATCGATTTGCTTATAATTAACCACATGAATTTATTAAATGTGTTAATAAATCTAATAAAAAATTATTTTTATCATAAAAAATAAAAAATTTTTTTTTTTTATAATCCAAATTTTTGTTCTCGCTTTGTGATTTTCATGTTAAAGTAAAGAGCACAACATAAAAAATGAAACCATCGGATTTTTTTTTTTTTTTGAAAAATTCAAAATTCATTATTTATAGATAAATATATTATAAAATAGATAAAATTAAATGTGTTAATAAATCTAATACAAAATTATTTTTATCATAAAAAATAAAAAACATTTTTTTTTTATAATCCAAATTTTGTTCTCGCTTTGTGATTTTCATGTTAAAGTAAAGAGCACAACATAAAAAATGAAACCATCGGATTTAAATGGAAAAAATACCAACAACACATAGTGTTCCCAAGCAGTCAACCATCTAAGTACTAACTATGCCCAATGTTGTTTTGACTTCGGTGATCGGACGAGAACCGGTACGTAAACATGGTATGGTCGTTGACTACAGGAATATTATGTTAGGTCGCAATTATGTTGTCAATATCTTTTGTTTCATTTTAAACATGTTACATTTTATATACAACTTTGACTTATATGTGAACATAATAAGATCGTATATTACATTTAACATTATTATTATTTATACGACCAATCTATGATTAAAGCATGTTTTAGGTATCAGTATGATGGCTGATATTCCCTATTCACACTACTCCACCCGTAACTATGTCGTTTACAATTTGGCTTTATATTCATAAATGATCTCTTAACATATAAAATGAATCCATCGGATTTTTTTTTTTTGAAAAATTCAAAATTCATTATTTATTATCGATTTGCTTATAATTAACCACATGAATTTATTAAATGTGTTAATAAATCTAATACATAATTATTTTTATCATAAAAAATAAATTTTTTTTTTTTTATAATCCAAATTTTTGTTCTCGCTTTGTGATTTTCATGTTAAAGTAAAGAGCACAACATAAAAAATGAAACCATCGGATTTTTTTTTTTTCAAAAATTCAAAATTCATTATTTATTTATCGATTTGCTTATAATTAACCACATGAATTTATTAAATGTGTTAATAAATCTAATACATAATTATTTTTATCATAAAAAATAAAATTTTTTTTTTTTATAATCCAAATTTTTGTTCTCGCTTTGTGATTTTCATGTTAAAGTAAAGAGCACAACATAAAAAATGGAACCATCGGATTTTTTTTTTTTCAAAAATTCAAAATTCATTATTTATTTATCGATTTGCTTATAATTAACCACATGAATTTATTAAATGTGTTAATAAATCTAATAAAAAATTATTTTTATCATAAAAAATAATTTTTTTTTTTTTTTATAATCCAAATTTTTGTTCTCGCTTTGTGATTTTCATGTTAAAGTAAATTTGCTTATAATTAACCACATGAATTTATTAAATGTGTTAATAAATCTAATACATAATTATTTTTATCATAAAAAATAAATTTTTTTTTTTTTATAATCCAAATTTTTGTTCTCGCTTTGTGATTTTCATGTTAAAGTAAAGAGCACAACATAAAAAATGAAACCATCGGATTTTTTTTTTTTCAAAAATTCAAAATTCATTATTTATTTATCGATTTGCTTATAATTAACCACATGAATTTATTAAATGTGTTAATAAATCTAATACATAATTATTTTTATCATAAAAAATAAAATTTTTTTTTTTTATAATCCAAATTTTTGTTCTCGCTTTGTGATTTTCATGTTAAAGTAAAGAGCACAACATAAAAAATGAAACCATCGGATTTTTTTTTTTTCAAAAATTCAAAATTCATTATTTATTTATCGATTTGCTTATAATTAACCACATGAATTTATTAAATGTGTTAATAAATCTAATAAAAAATTATTTTTATCATAAAAAATAATTTTTTTTTTTTTTTATAATCCAAATTTTTGTTCTCGCTTTGTGATTTTCATGTTAAAGTAAAGAGCACAACATAAAAAATGAAACCATCGGATTTTTTTTTTTTTTGAAAAATTCAAAATTCATTATTTATTTATCGATTTGCTTATAATTAACCACTTGAATTTATTAAATGTGTTAATAAATCTAATACAAAATTATTTTTATCATAAAAAATAAAAAACATTTTTTTTTTATAATCCAAATTTTTGTTCTCGCTTTGTGATTTTCATGTTAAAGTAAAGAGCACAACATAAAAAATGAAACCATCGGATTTAAATGGAAAAAATACCAACAACACATAGTGTTCCCAAGCAGTCAACCATCTAAGTACTAACTATGCCCAATGTTGTTTGACTTCGGTGATCGGACGAGAACCGGTACGTAAACATGGTATGGTCGTTGACTACAGGAATATTATGTTAGGTCGCAATTATGTATGTCAATATCTTTTGTTTCATTTTAAACATGTTACATTTTATATACAACTTTGACTTATATGTGAACATAATAAGATCGTATATTACATTTAACATTATTATTATTTATACGACCAATCTATGATTAAAGCATGTTTTAGGTATCAGTATGATGGCTGATATTCCCTATTCACACTACTCCACCCGTAACTATGTCGTTTACAATTTGGCTTTATATTCATAAATGATCTCTTAACATAAAAAATGAATCCATCGGATTTTTTTTTTTTTGAAAAATTCAAAATTCATTATTTATTTATCGATTTGCTTATAATTAACCACATGAATTTATTAAATGTGTTAATAAATCTAATAAAAAATTATTTTTATCATAAAAAATAAATTTTTTTTTTTTTTTATAATCCAAATTTTTGTTCTCGCTTTGTGATTTTCATGTTAAAGTAAATTTGCTTATAATTAACCACATGAATTTATTAAATGTGTTAATAAATCAAATACAAAATTATTTTTATCATAAAAAATAAAAATTTTTTTTTTTTTATAATCCAAATTTTTGTTCTCGCTTTGTGATTTTCATGTTAAAGTAAAGAGCACAACATAAAAAATGAAACCATCGGATTTTTTTTTTTTTTGAAAAATTCAAAATTCACTATTTATTTATCGATTTGCTTATAATTAACCATATGAATTTATTAAATGTGTTAATAAATCTAATACAAAATTATTTTTATCATAAAAAATAATTTTTTTTTTTTTTTTATAATCCAAATTTTTGTTCTCGCTTTGTGATTTTCATGTTAAAGTAAGCACAACATAAAAAATGAAACCATCGGATTTTTTTTTTTTTTTTTGAAAAATTCAAAATTCATTATTTATTATCGATTTGCTTATAATTAACCACATGAATTTATTAAATGTGTTAATAAATCTAATACATAATTATTTTTATCATGAAACCATCGGATTTTTTTTTTTTTGAAAAATTCAAAATTCATTATTTATTTATC
>CAUVYM010000169.1:10000-17500 GCA_963556165.1 Tipula helvola
ATGCTTAAATTCAGGAGGTAATCACATATGAGTTGAAGTCACAATTATTGTTAATAATTATAAAACGGATTTTAAAAACTACATCATAAATTATTATATAAATGACTTGCGTCTTTTACCGATTTATTATTACACAAATATTGTTTAATACAATATTGTAAATATAATAAAATATTTACATATCAAAAATTGTTAAATAATAATTTATTTAGCGAATATTAGTGACCCTCAACCATATGTGGTCCAAGCAGAGTATTATATACTATTAGCATGGACCGCAATGTGCGTTCAAAATGTTGATGTTCATGTGTCCTGCAGTTCACATAACTTCACGCAGTTTGCTGCGTTCTTCATCGACCCACGAGCCTAGTGATCCCCCGCTAAGAGTGATTATTTGTTTTATGTTTAGAAATAAAAACCAGTCTTTTCCATTCAAAAAGCGAAATACTTCAATCCTTAATATAATATTATCATTGATAAATTTATATTTGCAGAACTTCTGAAATGGTCAATTATTTTTATTCAATGTTTTGATCTTTAATTCTTTAATGATCCTTCCGCAGGTTCACCTACGGAAACCTTGTTACGACTTTTACTTCCTCTAAATATACAAGTTCGGTCAACTTTGGTAAAACAACCACAACACAAGAAGCATCACGGTGATCACCTCCGAGGACCTCACTAACATATTCAATCGGTAGTAGCGACGGGCGGTGTGTACAAAGGGCAGGGACGTAATCAATGCGAGCTTATGACCCGCACTTACTGGGAATTCCAGGTTTATGTGAACAGTTTCAGTCCACAATCCCAACCACGAAGGTGGTTCAGCGGTTTACCCGGTCTTTTTAGACTAGGAGGACACGTTGATACCTTCATTGTAGCGCGCGTGCAGCCCAGGACATCTAAGGGCATCACAGACCTGTTATTGCTCAATCTCATATTGCTAGACGCAATTTGTCTATTTAAGAAGCAAGTGTCTTATTAGGACAAACCACCAGGTATGACTCCACTTACAAACAACTCTTACGTATTAAAACCACACCTCGTTAGAAGCATAGTATAACAGAGGCAAAAATGTCTGCAAAGTTTCTACACCATAACCCTGCCGGCATCTAGTTAAGAAATTTGAGTCTCGTTCGTTATCGGAATTAACCAGACAAATCACTCCACGAACTAAGAACGGCCATGCACCACCACCCATAGATTCGAGAAAGAGCTATTAATCTGTCTTACTCATTTATGTTCGGACCTGGTAAGTTTCCCCGTGTTGAGTCAAATTAAGCCGCAGGCTCCACTCCTGGTGGTGCCCTTCCGTCAATTCCTTTAAGTTTCAACTTTGCAACCATACTTCCCCCGGAGCCCAAAAGCTTTGGTTTCCCGGAAAGCGACTGAAAGAGCCATATATGTAGCTCCATCCAATTGCTAGCTGGCATCGTTTATGGTTAGAACTAGGGCGGTATCTGATCGCCTTCGAACCTCTAACTTTCGTTCTTGATTAATGAAAACATCTTTGGCAAATGCTTTCGCTTATGTTAGTCTTACGACGGTCCACGAATTTCACCTCTCGCGCCGTAATACTAATGCCCCCAACTGCTTCTATTAATCATTACGTCTTGATCTAAAAACCAATTGAAAATAGAACAGACGTCTTATTCCATTATTCCATGCAGAGAATATTTAGGCACAAATGGCCTGCTTTAAGCACTCTAATTTGTTCAAAGTAATTGTACTGTTCTAGACCAGCACTCGGTAAAGAGCACTAATTTAGATTTATTACGCGGATAAACTTACGTTTAAGCCACTACAGTAATACGTCATAGCATCAAGATGATGTACGAACCCAGTTACGGTGTACCACCTGTGCTTGACACAAGTTCAACTACGAACGTTTTAACCGCAACAACTTTAATATACGCTATTGGAGCTGGAATTACCGCGGCTGCTGGCACCAGACTTGCCCTCCAATTGTTCCTTGTTAAAGGATTTAAAGTGTACTCATTCCAATTACAGGGCCTCGGATTGAGTCCTGTATTGTTATTTTTCGTCACTACCTCCCCGTGCTGGGATTGGGTAATTTACGCGCCTGCTGCCTTCCTTAGATGTGGTAGCCGTTTCTCAGGCTCCCTCTCCGGAATCGAACCCTGATTCCCCGTTACCCGTTGCAACCATGGTAGTCCTAGATACTACCATCAATAGTTGATAGGGCAGACATTTGAAAGATCTATCGCCGGTACTGGACCATGCGATCTACATGTTATTCAGATTCATCTTATTAACGACACAGTATATAAATATACCTTAATGTATCGATTGATTTTAATCTAATAAAAGCACACGTTCCTTGCGGTCCGTGATTATGTGCATGTATTAGCTCTAGAATTACCACAGTTATCCATGTAACTATGTATACGATCTAATAAATCATAACTGATATACTGAGCCTTTTGCGGTTTCACTGTTCGAGAGTGTGTACTTAGACATGCATGGCTTAATCTTTGAGACAAGCATATAACTACTGGCAGGATCAACCAGAATGTAAATTATGATTTTGCTCATAAAATTGTAATCATTTTATGAACTAATTTATAACTTTTCGTATTAAATTTAATTTCAAACCAATACAATTCATATGATAAACTTAGGTTTATTCGTTTAATTTTTTTCATTAAAGGTGCAAATATTTATTTGTTCCTATTTCCAATTATATGTGAATAGGAATTTTGTTCTTACTGATACAAAATTCTCACATTAACCAAATAAAATATCAAGATTCGAAATTCATTAAAAAATAAATTTTTAAATTTTTTTTTTTTTTCTCATCTCAATATACTTACAGACCAAACGAATAACAAAATCAAAAAACAAAATTTTTTTTTTTTTTTAATACAAATTTTTGTTCTCGCTTTGTTTTAATGTGTTAATAAATCTAATACAAAATTATTTTTATCATAAAAAATAAAATTTTTTTTTTTTTTATAATCCAAATTTTTGTTCTCGCTTTGTGATTTTCATACATACATTTTCATACATTTATTTTTATCATAAAAAATAAAAAAATTTTTTTTTTTATAATCCAAATTTTTGTTCTCGCTTTGTGATTTTCATGTTAAAGTAAAGAGCACAACATAAAAAATGAAACCATCGGATTTTTTTTTTTTTTGAAAAATTCAAAATTCATTATTTATTTATCGATTTGCTTATAATTTACCACATGAATTTATTAAATGTGTTAATAAATCTAATACAAAATTATTTTTATCATAAAAAATAATTTTTTTTTTTTTTTTATAATCCAAATTTTTGTTCTCGCCTTCGAACCTCTAACTTTCGTTCTTGATTAATGAAAACATCTTTGGCAAATGCTTTCGCTTATGTTAGTCTTACGACGGTCCACGAATTTCACCTCTCGCGCCGTAATACTAATGCCCCCAACTGCTTCTATTAATCATTACGTCTTGATCTAAAAACCAATTGAAAATAGAACAGACGTCTTATTCCATTATTCCATGCAGAGAATATTTAGGCACAAATGGCCTGCTTTAAGCACTCTAATTTGTTCAAAGTAATTGTACTGTTCTAGACCAGCACTCGGTAAAGAGCACTAATTTAGATTTATTACGCGGATAAACTTACGTTTAAGCCACTACAGTAATACGTCATAGCATCAAGATGATGTACGAACCCAGTTACGGTGTACCACCTGTGCTTGACACAAGTTCAACTACGAACGTTTTAACCGCAACAACTTTAATATACGCTATTGGAGCTGGAATTACCGCGGCTGCTGGCACCAGACTTGCCCTCCAATTGTTCCTTGTTAAAGGATTTAAAGTGTACTCATTCCAATTACAGGGCCTCGGATTGAGTCCTGTATTGTTATTTTTCGTCACTACCTCCCCGTGCTGGGATTGGGTAATTTACGCGCCTGCTGCCTTCCTTAGATGTGGTAGCCGTTTCTCAGGCTCCCTCTCCGGAATCGAACCCTGATTCCCCGTTACCCGTTGCAACCATGGTAGTCCTAGATACTACCATCAATAGTTGATAGGGCAGACATTTGAAAGATCTATCGCCGGTACTGGACCATGCGATCTACATGTTATTCAGATTCATCTTATTAACGACACAGTATATAAATATACCTTAATGTATCGATTGATTTTAATCTAATAAAAGCACACGTTCCTTGCGGTCCGTGATTATGTGCATGTATTAGCTCTAGAATTACCACAGTTATCCATGTAACTATGTATACGATCTAATAAATCATAACTGATATACTGAGCCTTTTGCGGTTTCACTGTTCGAGAGTGTGTACTTAGACATGCATGGCTTAATCTTTGAGACAAGCATATAACTACTGGCAGGATCAACCAGAATGTAAATTATGATTTTGCTCATAAAATTGTAATCATTTTATGAACTAATTTATAACTTTTCGTATTAAATTTAATTTCAAACCAATACAATTCATATGATAAACTTAGGTTTATTCGTTTAATTTTTTTCATTAAAGGTGCAAATATTTATTTGTTCCTATTTCCAATTATATGTGAATAGGAATTTTGTTCTTACTGATACAAAATTCTCACATTAACCAAATAAAATATCAAGATTCGAAATTCATTAAAAAATAAATTTTTAAATTTTTTTTTTTTTTCTCATCTCAATATACTTACAGACCAAACGAATAACAAAATCAAAAAACAAAATTTTTTTTTTTTTTTAATACAAATTTTTGTTCTCGCTTTGTTTTAATGTGTTAATAAATCTAATACAAAATTATTTTTATCATAAAAAATAAAATTTTTTTTTTTTTTATAATCCAAATTTTTGTTCTCGCTTTGTGATTTTCATACATACATTTTCATACATTTATTTTTATCATAAAAAATAAAAAATTTTTTTTTTTTATAATCCAAATTTTTGTTCTCGCTTTGTGATTTTCATGTTAAAGTAAAGAGCACAACATAAAAAATGAAACCATCGGATTTTTTTTTTTTTTGAAAAATTCAAAATTCATTATTTATTTATCGATTTGCTTATAATTTACCACATGAATTTATTAAATGTGTTAATAAATCTAATACAAAATTATTTTTATCATAAAAAATAATTTTTTTTTTTTTTTTATAATCCAAATTTTTGTTCTCGCTTTGTTATTTTCATGTTAAAGTAAAGAGCACAACATAAAAAATGAAACCATCGAATTTTTTTTTTTTTTCAAAAATTCAAAATTCATTATTTATTATCGATTTGCTTATAATTAACCACATGAATTTATTAAATGTGTTAATAAATCTAATACATAATTATTATAAACAATAAACAACGAATAAACAAAATTATTTTTATCATAAAAAATAAAATTTTTTTTTTTTTTATAATCCAAATTTTTGTTCTCGCTTTGTGATTTTCATACATACATTTTCATACATTTATTTTTATCATAAAAAATAAAAAAAATTTTTTTTTTATAATCCAAATTTTTGTTCTCGCTTTGTGATTTTCATGTTAAAGTAAAGAGCACAACATAAAAAATGAAACCATCGGATTTTTTTTTTTTTTGAAAAATTCAAAATTCATTATTTATTTATCGATTTGCTTATAATTTACCACATGAATTTATTAAATGTGTTAATAAATCTAACACAAAATTATTTTTATCATAAAAAATAATTTTTTTTTTTTTTTTATAATCCAAATTTTTGTTCTCGCTTTGTTATTTTCATGTTAAAGTAAAGAGCACAACATAAAAAATGAAACCATCGATTTTTTTTTTTTTTTCAAAAATTCAAAATTCATTATTTATTATCGATTTGCTTATAATTAACCACATGAATTTATTAAATGTGTTAATAAATCTAATAAAAAATTATTTTTATCATAAAAAATAAAAAATTTTTTTTTTTTATAATCCAAATTTTTGTTCTCGCTTTGTGATTTTCATGTTAAAGTAAAGAGCACAACATAAAAAATGAAACCATCGGATTTTTTTTTTTTTTGAAAAATTCAAAATTCATTATTTATAGATAAATATATTATAAAATAGATAAAATTAAATGTGTTAATAAATCTAATACAAAATTATTTTTATCATAAAAAATAAAAAACATTTTTTTTTTATAATCCAAATTTTTGTTCTCGCTTTGTGATTTTCATGTTAAAGTAAAGAGCACAACATAAAAAATGAAACCATCGGATTTAAATGGAAAAAATACCAACAACACATAGTGTTCCCAAGCAGTCAACCATCTAAGTACTAACTATGCCCAATGTTGTTTGACTTCGGTGATCGGACGAGAACCGGTACGTAAACATGGTATGGTCGTTGACTACAGGAATATTATGTTAGGTCGCAATTATGTTGTCAATATCTTTTGTTTCATTTTAAACATGTTACATTTTATATACAACTTTGACTTATATGTGAACATAATAAGATCGTATATTACATTTAACATTATTATTATTTATACGACCAATCTATGATTAAAGCATGTTTTAGGTATCAGTATGATGGCTGATATTCCCTATTCACACTACTCCACCCGTAACTATGTCGTTTACAATTTGGCTTTATATTCATAAATGATCTCTTAACATATAAAATGAATCCATCGGATTTTTTTTTTTTGAAAAATTCAAAATTCATTATTTATTATCGATTTGCTTATAATTAACCACATGAATTTATTAAATGTGTTAATAAATCTAATACATAATTATTTTTATCATAAAAAATAAATTTTTTTTTTTTTATAATCCAAATTTTTGTTCTCGCTTTGTGATTTTCATGTTAAAGTAAAGAGCACAACATAAAAAATGAAACCATCGGATTTTTTTTTTTTCAAAAATTCAAAATTCATTATTTATTTATCGATTTGCTTATAATTAACCACATGAATTTATTAAATGTGTTAATAAATCTAATACATAATTATTTTTATCATAAAAAATAAAATTTTTTTTTTTTATAATCCAAATTTTTGTTCTCGCTTTGTGATTTTCATGTTAAAGTAAAGAGCACAACATAAAAAATGAAACCATCGGATTTTTTTTTTTTCAAAAATTCAAAATTCATTATTTATTTATCGATTTGCTTATAATTAACCACATGAATTTATTAAATGTGTTAATAAATCTAATAAAAAATTATTTTTATCATAAAAAATAATTTTTTTTTTTTTTTATAATCCAAATTTTTGTTCTCGCTTTGTGATTTTCATGTTAAAGTAAATTTGCTTATAATTAACCACATGAATTTATTAAATGTGTTAATAAATCTAATACATAATTATTTTTATCATAAAAAATAAATTTTTTTTTTTTTATAATCCAAATTTTTGTTCTCGCTTTGTGATTTTCATGTTAAAGTAAAGAGCACAACATAAAAAATGAAACCATCGGATTTTTTTTTTTTCAAAAATTCAAAATTCATTATTTATTTATCGATTTGCTTATAATTAACCACATGAATTTATTAAATGTGTTAATAAATCT
>CAUVYM010000169.1:25000-28236 GCA_963556165.1 Tipula helvola
CCAGACAAATCACTCCACGAACTAAGAACGGCCATGCACCACCACCCATAGATTCGAGAAAGAGCTATTAATCTGTCTTACTCATTTATGTTCGGACCTGGTAAGTTTCCCCGTGTTGAGTCAAATTAAGCCGCAGGCTCCACTCCTGGTGGTGCCCTTCCGTCAATTCCTTTAAGTTTCAACTTTGCAACCATACTTCCCCCGGAGCCCAAAAGCTTTGGTTTCCCGGAAAGCGACTGAAAGAGCCATATATGTAGCTCCATCCAATTGCTAGCTGGCATCGTTTATGGTTAGAACTAGGGCGGTATCTGATCGCCTTCGAACCTCTAACTTTCGTTCTTGATTAATGAAAACATCTTTGGCAAATGCTTTCGCTTATGTTAGTCTTACGACGGTCCACGAATTTCACCTCTCGCGCCGTAATACTAATGCCCCCAACTGCTTCTATTAATCATTACGTCTTGATCTAAAAACCAATTGAAAATAGAACAGACGTCTTATTCCATTATTCCATGCAGAGAATATTTAGGCACAAATGGCCTGCTTTAAGCACTCTAATTTGTTCAAAGTAATTGTACTGTTCTAGACCAGCACTCGGTAAAGAGCACTAATTTAGATTTATTACGCGGATAAACTTACGTTTAAGCCACTACAGTAATACGTCATAGCATCAAGATGATGTACGAACCCAGTTACGGTGTACCACCTGTGCTTGACACAAGTTCAACTACGAACGTTTTAACCGCAACAACTTTAATATACGCTATTGGAGCTGGAATTACCGCGGCTGCTGGCACCAGACTTGCCCTCCAATTGTTCCTTGTTAAAGGATTTAAAGTGTACTCATTCCAATTACAGGGCCTCGGATTGAGTCCTGTATTGTTATTTTTCGTCACTACCTCCCCGTGCTGGGATTGGGTAATTTACGCGCCTGCTGCCTTCTTAGATGTGGTAGCCGTTTCTCAGGCTCCCTCTCCGGAATCGAACCCTGATTCCCCGTTACCCGTTGCAACCATGGTAGTCCTAGATACTACCATCAATAGTTGATAGGGCAGACATTTGAAAGATCTATCGCCGGTACTGGACCATGCGATCTACATGTTATTCAGATTCATCTTATTAACGACACAGTATATAAATATACCTTAATGTATCGATTGATTTAATCTAATAAAAGCACACGTTCCTTGCGGTCCGTGATTATGTGCATGTATTAGCTCTAGAATTACCACAGTTATCCATGTAACTATGTATACGATCTAATAAATCATAACTGATATACTGAGCCTTTTGCGGTTTCACTGTTCGAGAGTGTGTACTTAGACATGCATGGCTTAATCTTTGAGACAAGCATATAACTACTGGCAGGATCAACCAGAATGTAAATTATGATTTTGCTCATAAAATTGTAATCATTTTATGAACTAATTTATAACTTTTCGTATTAAATTTAATTTCAAACCAATACAATTCATATGATAAACTTAGGTTTATTCGTTTAATTTTTTTCATTAAAGGTGCAAATATTTATTTGTTCCTATTTCCAAATTATATGTGAATAGGAATTTTGTTCTTACTGATACAAAATTCTCACATTAACCAAATAAAATATCAAGATTCGAAATTCATTAAAAAATAAATTTTAAATTTATTTTTTTTTTCTCATCTCAATATACTTACAGACCAACCGAATAACAAAATCAAAAAACAAAATTTTTTTTTTTTTTAATACAAATTTTTGTTCTCGCTTTGTTTTAATGTGTTAATAAATCTAATACAAAATTATTTTTATCATTAAAAATAAATTTTTTTTTTTTTTTATAATCCAAATTTTTGTTCTCGCTTTGTGATTTTCATACATACATTTTCATACATTTATTTTTATCATAAAAAATAAAAAAATTTTTTTTTTATAATCCAAATTTTTGTTCTCGCTTTGTGATTTTCATGTTAAAGTAAAGAGCACAACATAAAAAATGAAACCATCGGATTTTTTTTTTTTTTTGAAAAATTCAAAATTCATTATTTATTTATCGATTTGCTTATAATTAACCACATGAATTTATTAAATGTGTTAATAAATCTAATACAAAATTATTTTTATCATAAAAAATATTTTTTTTTTTTTTTTTTATAATCCAAATTTTTGTTCTCGCTTTGTTATTTTCATGTTAAAGTAAAGAGCACAACATAAAAATGAAACCATCGAATTTTTTTTTTTTTCGAAATCCATTAACCACATGAATTTATTAAATGTGCTAATAAATCTAATACAAAATTATTTTTATCATAAAAAATAAATTTTTTTTTTTTTATAATCCAAATTTTTGTTCTCGCTTTGTGATTTTCATGTTAAAGTAAAGAGCACAACATAAAAAATGAAACCATCGGATTTTTTTTTTTTTTTGAAAAATTCAAAATTCATTATTTATTTATCGATTTGCTTATAATTAACCACTTGAATTTATTAAATGTGTTAATAAATCTAATACAAAATTATTTTTATCATAAAAAATAAAAAAACATTTTTTTTTTATAATCCAAATTTTTGTTCTCGCTTTGTGATTTTCATGTTAAAGTAAAGAGCACAACATAAAAAATGAAACCATCGGATTTAAATGGAAAAAATACCAACAACACATAGTGTTCCCAAGCAGTCAACCATCTAAGTACTAACTATGCCCAATGTTGTTTGACTTCGGTGATCGGACGAGAACCGGTACGTAAACATGGTATGGTCGTTGACTACAGGAATATTATGTAGGTCGCAATTATGTATGTCAATATCTTTTGTTTCATTTAAACATGTTACATTTTATATACAACTTTGACTTATATGTGAACATAATAAGATCGTATATTACATTTAACATTATTATTATTTATACGACCAATCTATGATTAAGCATGTTTTAGGTATCAGTATGATGGCAGATCAGTAAAGAGCACAACATAAAAATGAAACCATCGGATTTTTTTTTTTTTTGAAAATTCAAAATTCATTATTTATTTATCGATTTGCTTATAATTTACCACATGAATTTATTAAATGTGTTAATAAATCTAATACAAAATTATTTTTATCATAAAAAATAATTTTTTTTTTTTTTTTTATAATCCAAATTTTTGTTCTCGCTTTGTTATTTTCATGTTAAAGTAAAGAGCACAACATAAAAAATGAAACCATCGAATTTTTTTTTTTTTCAAAATTCAAAATTCATTATTTATTATCGATT
>CAUVYM010000170.1:15000-20000 GCA_963556165.1 Tipula helvola
AAAGCGAGAACAAAAATTTGGATTATAAAAAAAAAAAAAAATTATTTTTTATGATAAAAATAATTTTTTATTAGATTTATTAACACATTTAATAAATTCATGTGGTTAATTATAAGCAAATCGATAAATAAATAATGAATTTTGAATTTTTGAAAAAAAAAAAATCCGATGGTTTCATTTTTTATGTTGTGCTCTTTACTTTAACATGAAAATCACAAAGCGAGAACAAAAATTTGGATTATAAAAAAAAAAAATTTTATTTTTTATGATAAAAATAATTATGTATTAGATTTATTAACACATTTAATAAATTCATGTGGTTAATTATAAGCAAATCGATAAATAAATAATGAATTTTGAATTTTTGAAAAAAAAAAAATCCGATGGTTTCATTTTTTATGTTGTGCTCTTTACTTTAACATGAAAATCACAAAGCGAGAACAAAAATTTGGATTATAAAAAAAAAAAAATTTATTTTTTATGATAAAAATAATTATGTATTAGATTTATTAACACATTTAATAAATTCATGTGGTTAATTATAAGCAAATTTACTTTAACATGAAAATCACAAAGCGAGAACAAAAATTTGGATTATAAAAAAAAAAAAAAATTATTTTTTATGATAAAAATAATTTTTTATTAGATTTATTAACACATTTAATAAATTCATGTGGTTAATTATAAGCAAATCGATAAATAAATAATGAATTTTGAATTTTTGAAAAAAAAAAATCCGATGGTTTCATTTTTTATGTTGTGCTCTTTACTTTAACATGAAAATCACAAAGCGAGAACAAAAATTTGGATTATAAAAAAAAAAAATTTTATTTTTTATGATAAAAATAATTATGTATTAGATTTATTAACACATTTAATAAATTCATGTGGTTAATTATAAGCAAATCGATAAATAAATAATGAATTTTGAATTTTTGAAAAAAAAAAAATCCGATGGTTTCATTTTTTATGTTGTGCTCTTTACTTTAACATGAAAATCACAAAGCGAGAACAAAAATTTGGATTATAAAAAAAAAAAATTTATTTTTTATGATAAAAATAATTATGTATTAGATTTATTAACACATTTAATAAATTCATGTGGTTAATTATAAGCAAATCGATAATAAATAATGAATTTTGAATTTTTCAAAAAAAAAAAATCCGATGGATTCATTTTATATGTTAAGAGATCATTTATGAATATAAAGCCAAATTGTAAACGACATAGTTACGGGTGGAGTAGTGTGAATAGGGAATATCAGCCATCATACTGATACCTAAAACATGCTTTAATCATAGATTGGTCGTATAAATAATAATAATGTTAAATGTAATATACGATCTTATTATGTTCACATATAAGTCAAAGTTGTATATAAAATGTAACATGTTTAAAATGAAACAAAAGATATTGACAACATAATTGCGACCTAACATAATATTCCTGTAGTCAACGACCATACCATGTTTACGTACCGGTTCTCGTCCGATCACCGAAGTCAAACAACATTGGGCATAGTTAGTACTTAGATGGTTGACTGCTTGGGAACACTATGTGTTGTTGGTATTTTTTCCATTTAAATCCGATGGTTTCATTTTTTATGTTGTGCTCTTTACTTTAACATGAAAATCACAAAGCGAGAACAAAAATTTGGATTATAAAAAAAAATGTTTTTTATTTTTTATGATAAAAATAATTTTGTATTAGATTTATTAACACATTTAATTTTATCTATTTTATAATATATTTATCTATAAATAATGAATTTTGAATTTTTCAAAAAAAAAAAAAATCCGATGGTTTCATTTTTTATGTTGTGCTCTTTACTTTAACATGAAAATCACAAAGCGAGAACAAAAATTTGGATTATAAAAAAAAAAAATTTTTATTTTTTATGATAAAAATAATTATGTATTAGATTTATTAACACATTTAATAAATTCATGTGGTTAATTATAAGCAAATCGATAATAAATAATGAATTTTGAATTTTTGAAAAAAAAAAAAAATCGATGGTTTCATTTTTTATGTTGTGCTCTTACTTTAACATGAAAATAACAAAGCGAGAACAAAAATTTGGATTATAAAAAAAAAAAAAAATTATTTTTTATGATAAAAATAATTTTGTGTTAGATTTATTAACACATTTAATAAATTCATGTGGTAAATTATAAGCAAATCGATAAATAAATAATGAATTTTGAATTTTTCAAAAAAAAAAAAATCCGATGGTTTCATTTTTTATGTTGTGCTCTTTACTTTAACATGAAAATCACAAAGCGAGAACAAAAATTTGGATTATAAAAAAAAAATTTTTTTTATTTTTTATGATAAAAATAAATGTATGAAAATGTATGTATGAAAATCACAAAGCGAGAACAAAAATTTGGATTATAAAAAAAAAAAAAATTTTATTTTTATGATAAAAATAATTTTGTTTATTCGTTGTTTATTGTTTATAATAATTATGTATTAGATTTATTAACACATTAATAAATTCATGTGGTTAATTATAAGCAAATCGATAATAAATAATGAATTTTGAATTTTTGAAAAAAAAAAAAAATTCGATGGTTTCATTTTTTATGTTGTGCTCTTTACTTTAACATGAAAATAACAAAGCGAGAACAAAATTTGGATTATAAAAAAAAAAAAAAATTATTTTTTATGATAAAAATAATTTTGTATTAGATTTATTAACACATTTAATAAATTCATGTGGTAAATTATAAGCAAATCGATAAATAAATAATGAATTTTGAATTTTTCAAAAAAAAAAAAATCCGATGGTTTCATTTTTTATGTTGTGCTCTTTACTGATCTGCCATCATACTGATACCTAAAACATGCTTTAATCATAGATTGGTCGTATAAATAATAATAATGTTAAATGTAATATACGATCTTATTATGTTCACATATAAGTCAAAGTTGTATATAAAATGTAACATGTTTAAAATGAAACAAAAGATATTGACATACATAATTGCGACCTAACATAATATTCCTGTAGTCAACGACCATACCATGTTTACGTACCGGTTCTCGTCCGATCACCGAAGTCAAACAACATTGGGCATAGTTAGTACTTAGATGGTTGACTGCTTGGGAACACTATGTGTTGTTGGTATTTTTTCCATTTAAATCCGATGGTTTCATTTTTTATGTTGTGCTCTTTACTTTAACATGAAAATCACAAAGCGAGAACAAAAATTTGGATTATAAAAAAAAAATGTTTTTTATTTTTTATGATAAAAATAATTTTGTATTAGATTTATTAACACATTTAATAAATTCAAGTGGTTAATTATAAGCAAATCGATAAATAAATAATGAATTTTGAATTTTTCAAAAAAAAAAAAAATCCGATGGTTTCATTTTTTATGTTGTGCTCTTTACTTTAACATGAAAATCACAAAGCGAGAACAAAAATTTGGATTATAAAAAAAAAAAAATTTATTTTTTATGATAAAAATAATTTTGTATTAGATTTATTAGCACATTTAATAAATTCATGTGGTTAATGGATTTCGAAAAAAAAAAAAATCGATGGTTTCATTTTTTATGTTGTGCTCTTTACTTTAACATGAAAATAACAAAGCGAGAACAAAAATTTGGATTATAAAAAAAAAAAAAAAATATTTTTTATGATAAAAATAATTTTGTATTAGATTTATTAACACATTTAATAAATTCATGTGGTTAATTATAAGCAAATCGATAAATAAATAATGAATTTTGAATTTTTCAAAAAAAAAAAAAAATCCGATGGTTTCATTTTTTATGTTGTGCTCTTTACTTTAACATGAAAATCACAAAGCGAGAACAAAAATTTGGATTATAAAAAAAAAATTTTTTTTATTTTTTATGATAAAAATAAATGTATGAAAATGTATGTATGAAAATCACAAAGCGAGAACAAAAATTTGGATTATAAAAAAAAAAAAAATTTATTTTTAATGATAAAAATAATTTTGTATTAGATTTATTAACACATTAAAACAAAGCGAGAACAAAAATTTGTATTAAAAAAAAAAAAAATTTTGTTTTTTGATTTTGTTATTCGGTTGGTCTGTAAGTATATTGAGATGAGAAAAAAAAAATAAATTTAAAAATTTATTTTTTAATGAATTTCGAATCTTGATATTTTATTTGGTTAATGTGAGAATTTTGTATCAGTAAGAACAAAATTCCTATTCACATATAATTTGGAAATAGGAACAAATAAATATTTGCACCTTTAATGAAAAAATTAAACGAATAAACCTAAGTTTATCATATGAATTGTATTGGTTTGAAATTAAATTTAATACGAAAAGTTATAAATTAGTTCATAAAATGATTACAATTTTATGAGCAAAATCATAATTTACATTCTGGTTGATCCTGCCAGTAGTTATATGCTTGTCTCAAAGATTAAGCCATGCATGTCTAAGTACACACTCTCGAACAGTGAAACCGCAAAAGGCTCAGTATATCAGTTATGATTTATTAGATCGTATACATAGTTACATGGATAACTGTGGTAATTCTAGAGCTAATACATGCACATAATCACGGACCGCAAGGAACGTGTGCTTTTATTAGATTAAAATCAATCGATACATTAAGGTATATTTATATACTGTGTCGTTAATAAGATGAATCTGAATAACATGTAGATCGCATGGTCCAGTACCGGCGATAGATCTTTCAAATGTCTGCCCTATCAACTATTGATGGTAGTATCTAGGACTACCATGGTTGCAACGGGTAACGGGGAATCAGGGTTCGATTCCGGAGAGGGAGCCTGAGAAACGGCTACCACATCTAAGGAAGGCAGCAGGCGCGTAAATTACCCAATCCCAGCACGGGAGGTAGTGACGAAAAATAACAATACAGGACTCAATCCGAGGCCCTGTAATTGGAATGAGTACACTTTAAATCCTTTAACAAGGAACAATTGGAGGGCAAGTCTGGTGCCAGCAGCCGCGGTAATTCCAGCTCCAATAGCGTA